>WAAE01015945.1:0-15069 GCA_013400495.1 Nicator chloris
AAAAAAAAATTACAAACTCTGAGTGACTCAGCCTATGTAAATATGAGTACCTAGGTGCCTGCACATATGCTAGTTTCTCCTATGTTTTTTTAAGTATTTTAATAGGAAATGGTCCATTCAGATAGAGTAATTTATCCCCAGTGCTGTCCTAGGGCAGAACAAACACAAGACAAGAATATGTATCAGTACACATTTCAACATGGAAAGCAGATTAAAAAACAGCTGCACACCGTATTTTCTTGAAAACAGAAACTAAATTCTATCCAGCTGAAATATAATGTATTTAGTCTAATAACTTACTCTATCCAATATATGAATTTATATTACCATACACATTAATTTTCAAATGTTTTTGTTAGGATTGGGAACAGAGATTATTTGATAACACATCAAGTGCAATGCATACAATACTGCATGTAGAAACTGAATTGATACATCGCATTTTGAACAAAAGGATGGGCACAACTACAGTTTATGCTTGACACATTTTACTGAAGCATAGGAAAAGAAAAAAGTTAAACAGGTGAAATCCTGCTCTTAAAAACATGCCATCGTTTTCTTCAGTTTTTAGACAAAGAGAAAATGTCATTTTAAAGTCTCAGCTGACATTTTGCCATCAATGCTGTAAACCCAAGGTTTGTATTTCTTGAGCATAACATCAATTTCTCTCTTCCTTAAAAATCTTTACTGCTTTGGTAGCTGTTCTCCTCCACCTTCCTGAAGGCCCTGAAATACGTGACTTTCCTCTGCTTTGAACAGGTTTGCATTTAGAAGATCTGAGAAAGATCACATTTCCTCAGTAGTGTCATTTCAGGGAGCTTGGCTGGAGGCTTTTCAGAAGAGAAAAGAAGGCACCCAATTCCCACTGATTTTCTCTGACTCATATCCTTAGAAAAACCTCACTTCTTCCCTGTACTTTCTTGCAATGGCAATTTTATATACTCTGATTCTCTTCTTGACCTAGTGCTGCAGATAGTCCCCATTATTTGAGCATCCACACTGATCTGTGACTCTGTCCAAAGGTTATAACAAATTTCACCTGTTCAAATCCAATTCTCTGACATTTGTTGTTGCCAAAAAGTTCAAATCTCTTTTTAGCCAGTAATAATATTGGTGTCAGCTGCCAGGTCCTTTCCTTTGTGGACTTTTGCCCATTTAAACTAATGGTGTCTTATTTGTTTTATGATTGTTTTTTTTCTAGTAGCTGCCCTTCTGTGAAGCCTTCTCTTGGCTATGTAAGTCATACACCAATCTGGAGGACACCTGCTTTTTAGTACTTGCTGCCAGACCTATTTGAAAAGTCAAATCTCCACTAAGCACATCAAACACTCCAGTCTCACTAGATCAGAAACACTGTGAGTTGTTTAAGAATGTGGCTTGACATTATACATAATCTGGTCTAGCTGCAGGTGGCTGCCAACAGGGGAAATCCTGCTCCCCCTGCCCCCAACCTGTGAGCTCAATGCTCTCTCCCTCTCTCCAGTTCCATTTGGAAGCAAAGATCCCGAGGGCGCTGGCTGAATCAGTTCAGTGAGCTGCTCCAACGGAAAAATCCTGTCTTCCCCCACCAAGAAATGAGTGATGCTGGATGAGCTGACACCCTGGCAGCAGCACGACCTGCTAGACCTGATGTAAGGGAGAATAAACTCCTGCACAGGAGTGAAAGATACAGGAGCACTTTCTGGCAAAGAAAAAGGGTATTGATTAGGAAGATTAATGCAGCAGACAATGTTCCGAGCTTCGAAACTCCATCCCAACTGCAGTATTCTTAGACAGAGTTAGGGCTAAGTAGCTTCAAGATGAATTCTCAGAACACTTTTTCACAAGACTGTTTGTAACTACTTCTCACAGATAAAGTTTGAGTCATGTATTGCAGAAGAGTCTCAAAAGGACAGATAGGGGAAATCAAGTGGTCATCCTGTCCTGAGACTGTAGAATACATCTGGTAAATTGCCATCAGGGAGATAAATGTCTACATACAAAAACAAAGACGAAGGCAACAAACAGAAAATATATTAAAAAGGTAAAGCAAAAAAAGAACCAGTAAGTTATGTGAGAAAATTATAGTATCAGGGTCTGCATCTAGCATTTCCCAATGAAAACTGATTCTAGATTTCGAAGAACTAATTCTAAATTAGGTGAAAAATCCATAGCATATCTTTCATAGTGACTTTCATCTAAAGATCTGAAATTGTTTGGGAAGTTGGAAGTAATTAGGCTGCACAGATCACTTGTCTGTTTAGGCAATATTCATACACACATTCCAATGAGAAGAAATTAAACATCAACCAGAATGTGACACTCAAGAATATTCTGTGAGAGAACCAAAAATCAAACCCAAATCACTTGTCTCCTGAAGACCTACATAAATCCAAGCAATTATAGGACAGACAATAACGTCCACATGACTAAATACGTCACCATATTGACTGGTGAAGGGCAAAACTCCCAATTGTTTCGAAGGCATTCTCCAAAACAACGACATCACTGACTTATATGTTACGTATTAGTAGTTCTAGTTTGGTCCAAGAAGATGCATTTAATACTCTGTGCTACAGCAAACTTGTTCACCAAACTACTGGATGATATTAATAGAGCAGCTCCGTGGAGAAGGAAAGCAAGCCTCAAGGAAGAAGAAACAGGCTAGAGCCCTGGTTGTTATCATAATAACTTAACTGTAATTGCCATTTTAAAACTGTATCAGAAATTCCAGCAAGCAAAGGCATCTTAGCTTAGCTTTAGGCAACACGGAAGTCAACGCTCCCACACACTAAAAGATCAAAATCATTCAGATCTTATGACTAGCTAATAGCAAATCATGAGAAAACTCTGCCCTTTGACTCAAGAGCAAAACCAAGCTCTACGGGAAATGATGCTGATAGAATGGGAACCAAAGTGGAACAAACTGAGGAAGCACATTATGATTTTCTCTACTCTAAGGGATAGTTCCAACGCAGCCTTGACATAACTGAAAAATGGTTGACAAGATTTAAGTATAATGCATGTCCCAAATGAGGAGAGATGCGACCCCCAAGTGGCATCTGGTAGTAATACTGTACTGTGGCAAATACAATACAGTAAGAATAATTTACATTGCTATATACTCCCTTTAAGGCATCTGAAACTAGCTACTGTCAGAGAACAGATGTAGGACTAAATGGCACGTGTCCAGTATAGATGAAAAACCTGATTCCTGACTGCTACATTAACATGACGGGAAAGAAAAAAAAAGGCAACAAACCAACAACAAGAAAAATCAACAACAACAACAAAAAAAGAGAAATGTATTTTAACCAGAGTATTTATGTGAGTAAATACTTACTGGGGTCCAGACAGACCTAATTTATATTATAATTATAATTTATATTAGGAGAAAATTATCAAAAGCCTAAATTGCACAGCACTGTGAAGTCAAACTTGCAGATCGCCTAAAACTTCTCTGAGTTGGTCTTTAGCTTGACTTAGGTGAGAATATCCCAAGAGTTACTCTAGCTTTTACCAGTTGTCAATCACTTCAGAAATCACTGTCAAGAATTTCAGAATTCAAATAACTTCTCCATGCCCTTCACACTTCAGTCACGGAAAGCAGGTGCAGTCATGATAATCTGGAAAACATTTCCTCAGAAAAAAATGCTCCCAAGGAAGGATCTAAAGCTACTGAATGTGTAATCACTTAATGTCACTGAAGCAAGTCTTAGTGACAGAAGTCGCTATGTGACTTTTCAGGGAAAAAGAAACCTGCTGAAGAGAAAATTGTTGCTTTCAGTCAAAAAAGCCCAGAGTCAAGTTTACAACTTGCAATGCAGAACTCCTGGAGTACTAACACAATCCTCATAAGTCAAAAAAAAAAGAAGAGGCTGTCTTCACAGGAGAGAGAAAAACATCCCAAGTCTGTACCATTTGATTTATACTTGCAAAGGAGAGTTGAGCCAGTTCTGTGTGTAAACAGGAGTTGAGCTGATGTGTTGCTTTTCTCCTCTTCCATTCTGGGAAATGACTGTGGGTGATCCCTCTTCTTTTTTTACCTCCCACTGTCTCTTCCTCCTCCACCAGAAAAAGAAATTAAAGAAAAAAAAGGAGAAAAAAATCTGTTTGCCAGTAGCCAGTGTGAATACCAGCTGAAACACCTGCACGCCAGACACGTCCAGCTGTCCCTCTGCCCTGCCTCTTGCTGACAAGGCATCTGTGCTGCACACCACACACACCAGTTTGCTGTAGGTAAGGAGACTTTTAGGATTATTATTCCCACTGCTCTTGTACAGTTCTCTGTACCATCCCCCACAGCCTGCAGAAGGGAACTTCTCCACAATGCACAGCAGCCCTGCAAATATGCTCGGTATAACCCAAAGCAGTGGCTTTTCAAACTCTCTTATGGTACAATCACTCATATGATACAATCATACATTCTAGTCTTGGGTTACAGGGCAGCATGAAGTCAGACCCCTCCTCCAGGCAGGAAATAGAAACGTTTATAAGGTTAACACCAGGCCTAATCCTCTACTGCAGAACCCCCTCACTCCATTTTCACAAATTGCTGTTCTTAGATAACAGCATCACTGCTCATTTCTTCACATTTTTTGTTCCTGGTTGAGCAAGAATCAGGAACAAACTAAGCACAGCAGGAAGACTTCTGCCTTGAGAATTCGACCCTTATTTCAGACATCCCAGAAAACTGGACAGGAAGGATAAACTTCCAACCAGAGTCAAGCAAAAATTTCAAGCCTCTGTGCCTTAACATTATGAAACAGAACTTTATGAATAACTTCTTTCAGTTCTTGTCTAAAGGAAAAAAAAAAGATTTTTAAAACCTGTTTCAATTTAACAAGTTATTTTCAGGGTTTTCATCTGACAAGATACAAACGATGTTTTAGAATTCATTAAAACAAAAGAACTTCTATAGACAGGAAAGATTGTTTCAAAACGCAAAATCAAAATATATTCTTTTAAAAACACAATATTGATATATCTAGCCTTTTTCATCTAAGTATTTTTCACCAAAGAATTCACCATATTTTCCTAGGTATCTAATCTTTCAAGTGACACCCACACCTTACTTTCTCCAAAAAGAAATGTTTTTTTCCCCCAATAATATTTATAAGTAAAAATGGCCTGAATTTTAAAGCTATGAAGCAATTCACTTAAGTGACTTCTGTTTTGTGGGTTCTCAGCATTTATAGAAACTGATGTCTATGTGCAGGAATACAATTTAGGATCTTAACATTTGTCATCTAGATTTTAAAATTTTGGTTACAAGTCAAAAATCTACAAGACTGCAAGACAAAATGCAAAGACATACACATAAAGTATTTTTATTTACATAAAACCTGCTAAATTTTAATTTTTCACATTTTCCAAAACTTAGGGACAAAAAATGGCCACTTTTACCCTGTTAGATATTTGATACTAAAATAATATACTACATTTTATACTTGATTTTTAAATTTTCTTTCTCTACATGCTTCAATAACTTCACTAAATACTAGCAACAAATCTTGCTTTTCATTATGCTGAAGTTGTTGTTGCTGGAGCTGACCAAGATCAAACTGTGGAAGGACAGAATGAATCTGGAATATCAGTTCCTAGCTCTGTATTTTTTTCCCCTCATTCTCTTGACTATTTAGTTGTTAAGAGGAGTGCTCACCATTTTCAGATAACAAAGAACTTTTTTTCAGAAAACAAACAAACAAAACCACTAGCAAAGTGTTTGTGATTAATTTTTAATGCACCACTGGGTTTCATACATGGCACGAAGAAGGATGTTAGTGCTGGGAAAGCAGAATTTCTGAATGCCTTTTAAAGACTACAAACCACTTTACAATTTTTTCTCTCAATACAGGTAGTCGTGCTGGGTTTGTTTTTTAATACATCCACGTGAAGAGAGCTGACAGTAGGAAAACAGATATAGAGCATTTTAACCTGCCCTTAAAAGTCAACGAAATCAAGTAAACCTAGCGGCAGTGTTACCATAATAAAACAGAAGATTTCAGTTTCTTCCCAATGAAGAATTTGTGGTTTTGCAGTTCTCCTGAGCAAAGACAAGGGCAGATTCCTAATTTAGCCCATGGTTTCATCCTTTTAAACAGAGATAGTACTGGTCTCAAGCAATGATACTCAGATGTTGTCCAAACCTGTTTTCCTCTACAGTTCTAAGTAATACATGAAGAAAAATATTGTTAGCAAGTCATGTTAACATGAAGAAAAGTAGGAGATGGGAAAATGTAAACAAGAAGGCCGGTAAAACTCCCGAACAAACCAGTACATTTTGAATTGCTCTTTGGTAACTGATGAAAAAAAGTGTTGTGAGGCAAATCCTTCACTGGGTCACTCACTGGGGAGACTGGTAAAAATAAATTGCACAGCCCTAATTTTCCTAGCAGCTTCCATGCTATTCTTTGAAACTGAGTAAGAAACCCTTGGCCTAATCCCAAGAGCCAATCTATAGTAAATAGTGCACACTTAATGCCTAAGTTCCTTTTTAGCACCATTCAGACAGTGACTTCAGCCACACAGCTTAGTCATAGCAGACATTTTTGTGGTGAAAGCATTAAACCCACATGCAGCTCTCTTTCTGTGGCCACTGGGGGTCATGCTCCTTTCCCATTAGCTGAATAAATCATAAAGTCTGCACAGACCACACAAGAAGCAAAGCTAGCAAGCCACAGGCAGTGCCTACAGCCTGCTATTTCTTTTCAGAATTTAAAAAAAAAAGGGAAAGAAAAGAAAAACAGGAGAGAAACACAGCAAAACAGCCTAGCTTTAAGAAATTATTTGCCTTTTTTTAAAAATTTGATCTCTTTGAAGTCCACGGAGATTTGTTTGTTTGTTTGTCTTTTAACCCAAACAGCTATAGCAAAGAAGAATAGCAGACAAAAATAAAGAGTGGCATGCAATTCCTTTGTCCTATGTTGCAACAGCAGAAGGTAAAAAAAATCCTGCTGCTCTGTTAAATAATAGAGGCTGTCATACAATATAGAATCTCACCAGATACCCAGAGAAATTAAAATAGATGTTGATAAATAATATACAATATAGGACTGAACAAGGCATCACAATAGTGCACAATACTTTTCTCATCAAAAGATTTATTCTGCCAGTGAAAACAACAGTAACTGAGCAAGGTCTGGAAGTCTAGAGGTTGGTTCAAGTTCCCATCAATCAGAAAACAAGATAAGAAGGAATTTTAAACATAGCCATTAGCATGCAACTAATGAACATGGAGAAGATATGCACAGCTCATTATGCTAAGGAGTATTTCTTTAAAATGTACCAAACCCCGAAATACTTTAAAAAGTGCACTGAACTTTAGCAGGACTTTACATAAGAGCTTGATTGGCAACTCGAACATGCCCTGCTTCTCAAAGCCCCCCGGTGGGGCAGGCAGGGGGAGTGCCTGGGAGAGCAGCTTTTCAAACCAGGTTCTGTTCCATGAGCCCGTCCAGATCATTTGGACATGCAGTGTTTAGAAAATACACATTTACATGCTTCACTGTCTACATGCTGAAAAACTGTGCTGAGCAGGGAGGACAGCTGAATCAGGGATTGCTGGGTCTATTTACACACTGTCAGCTGAACCTTTGTTGCCTATCCTATTTTGGGTTGGCATTTCTGGTGCAATCTAGGGTATTTTTAAGCACAATAAAAAACCCAAAAATCACCAGTAAAGAAAAATGTAAAAACAAACCTAAAAAGCTGAAGGACAACAGAACCACCTCCCCCCGCAAAAAAAAAAAAAAAAAAAAAAAAAAAAAAAAAAAAAAAAACAAAAACAAAAAAAAAAAAAAAAAAAAAAAAAAAAAAAAAAAAAAAAAAAAGAAATAAAAAGTAAGCTAGGGTCAAATAGGCTTAGAGCAGAATTTAGAAAGCTCTTTCAATCAGCTTTACCAGTAATCCTATATCCTTACCTGCAATATAACTTACTCTTTAGCTATTACAGTCCTCCTGAGCAAAGACAGATAATCATGTTGAATTGTGACAAATTATACGGTGGTTTTGAGATGTGAGCAAGCACTCACAGGGGAGTAGGGCAAGACCACTTAAATCCATTTCATTTGTGACTTAATATTGTGGGTTAAAACTTACGTGACCTTTGCCAAAGACATCTCATATACGTGCAGGAGAAAAATCAAATCCCAAGTCTCAAAAGATTCCTAGCAATAAGATATACAGTTTCTGACAGGTCACCCAAGGCACGGCCTGAATTTTATCATGGAATTCTTACTGATAGATTAAGTACCACTTTAACCAGAATAACAATAAATAAAAATCCCTCTGTGGAAAAATGTAGAACTGTGTAAAATTTAAGATTTCACTCATTCCAGTGGAACAGCTGGCTTTTTACATCTTTATACATGCGTTTTCCCCACCAGCAAAAGACATTCTTAGAGCTCATACAGCGTATTCTCCCTGAAACTGGAGCACGAAAAAGATCTCTAATACTTGAGATTTCAAACTGATGCAGTTACCAAGAGAAGATTCATAAAGCACAGCTCCTTTTTGGCCTCTACAAGCCAATTTTTTAACCTTTTCCTTAGGCAGAATTTGTGTTGATCTCACTGGGAGATGTGCTCAAGTGAGGACAGCAGTACTAGACTCCACTAGCAGCAAGAACCAAGGATACCACTTCAATGATTTTAAAATTAAAACCATATAAAAATATACTTGCTTTGTCCAACTGTGTATGAACTTTAGCAACATAGAGCTTTTCATAGGCCTGCTTCATACAAGGACAGCTACAGATTCCAACGTGGCTACTTTCAAAGCACCCTCACTCGTAATGAACAAACACAATGCAAACATTGTGAGGCCAAATTCTCTCTCCAGAATCTGGCATGGGTACATGCTCTCCAGAATCTGGCATGAGCCCAGCATAGGGTAATGCAATATGTGTAAGGGAAGGGGAGAAAGGCTTTCTCAAGGCAAGGAGAAGGGAGCCTTAAAGGTTCAGGTTGAGGGATAAAAGTCCAATCTTCCCCTCTCACTTTCCCCCTCTGCCTGCTGTCCTAATCAAAGCTCAAAGCTTTCAATTGAGTTTAACTCTGCCACTCCCAGAATACAGAAATGTTCATGTATTTTTGCCCTTCTGAAGCAAAAAAAAAAAAAAAAGGAGACAGGGAAATGGTTTAATCCTCAAATAATATGTGCTACAGCACATAGCACCAGGCCTCTTCCTCAGATGTATGGATAAGAAAATGACATAGGGTTACAATACACAACAACGAGAAGAAGCACATTGATTTCCATCGCATACCATTATTTCTACCTTTGCAAATGAACCTAAGATTCAGGACGTTTAAATGAAAGAATAGCATCTGACAACCTTCTGCACTGGCGTCTTTTGTACCAATGAGTACCAGCAACAGCAAAACCCAAATCACAGAAATCCTGAGTCAGAAGTTTTCCTGAGCAAATACAGGGGTCTTCCACCTTCACTGAGCAAATTCCAGGAACAGCGCAAGAGCATAAGTCACACCTTTATGTAGTGCCATACATAACCATTTATAAAAACCAACCCATTTGATACCATTTATAAAAAAGGCAAGCACCTCCCATGCCAGTAAGGGCTGAGAGAGCTGGGGCTGCACTGCCTGGACAAGGCTCAGAGTGTATGGGCATGTGTTTTATCAATGTATATATAAATACCTGGTGGGAGGTGTCTTCGAAGATGAATCAAGGCTCTTTATATTGGTGTCCAGTGAAAGGACAATCCAAGAAGTTCCCTCTGAACCTCAGGTTTAACTGTGAGGGTGACTGAGCACGGGCACAGGCTGAGAGCCTGTGGAGTGTCTTCCTTGGAGATACTCAGATGTCTGGAAAGGGTCCTGCCTAACTGGCTCCAGGTGCCCCTGCTTGAGCCCTGGCTTGGAGCAGCTGCCCTCCAGAGGCCCCTTCCAGCCTCAGCCATTCTGTGATTACATTGACTTAAAACCCTCTGAAATGGCCAAATTTCAAGGTTGAATCCGTGGCACGTTCAGGCCACAAATTCTAGACAAAACTGTAGTATTACTAATTGTCCTGAAGAGTATGGAAGAGTGCACTTGTTGCATGACCTGGATAAGTCAGTCATTAAAGGTTCACGTTTTCTGTATTTCTAAATAAGAGATTAACAGAGTGTGCATTTATTACAACAGACTGTGAAAAACAGTTTACACTGCAATAACACTCCAATATAAGAAAAATGTTGCTCACTCTATTACTCTGTATTAAGTGTGACAAGGTGTACACTAAATTTCAAGTACTCTGGACTACTACCTCATCGCTATTTCCAACATGCACAAGCACACATGTATAATATAGCCCCTCTTTCCAGAAAAGCTCTTCCAAAAACCCAAGGGTAAAGCTATGGGTGTGGTTATGATGAGACACTACCAGCCACCCCTGTTTTAAAGATACCTTGTGATATCCAAGGAATATGTCTTGCTAACCAGCTTCTCTATTGTGCCTACTTGAGTAATTACTCTTTTGCCACCTTCCTCTGCACCTCCACTGCTCCTTAGAATTACAACAATAAGAATTTTTTTTCATCTTACTTTTGCTGATTTCAGGATTTTACTAACTGGTGAGTTGATAAATTTAGGAAAACTGATAGAAGTATGCTACTCACAATACCTTAGGTATGCTCTCAAGTTAAAGGTGTACTCTTTCATTATTGCACAACTATTTAGAACTGATGGGCAATATCCACACATCGTGTGCACAGTGCTTCCAGTGATTTATCAAGAAATTACTGAGGACATAACGAGCACTTAAAACGGTGAGGTGACATTTGCCTACATCCCATCAGTTAAGATTAAACCTTAAAATTTATTATCACAATGAGTGATTACTTTATAGTCTTGAATCCAAACAATACTGTGACTATACAAAGAGGCTCATACTTTGGTATGCTACAGTAGATTAAGACTTGTTAAACGAAAACAAAATTTGGCTATGTTAGATAGTTTTCAGAAGGTGCATTTAAAAAAAAAAGTGTTAAGTTCTTTAAAAATGTTCCTTCAAAAATGCATTACAATTGGATTCATTCTGTTTCTAAGAACACTGCTGTAGACCAGATTCAGACACTGTTGTTCAAAAGTAAAAGGTATTTATACAAATATTCCTAAATTTGGAAAATGCTTATATTAGAACTGCTTAATGAAAGGACAATAGATTGTTCTTTATAAATGCCAAAATTAAAATACTGTATCAGTCAGTCAAATATTTTGCTAGGGAAAAAATACATGAAATAATCCATCATCCTGAAATGATTATAAAATCTCTATTGGTGTAAAACACACTTACCTAACTCTTTATTTATCAGTGGGGGTAATTCCACAAACTTAAGAGAAAGTTTCTTTTCTTACTATGAGTTGTGCTCCTGCAAACTCTCTCCATTTAAAATCACTTTACTTAGAATGATGTACATTTTGAGCATTGGAATATATTTGTAAAACTGGTAGTTGCGGTAACAAGATGAGGTTTACATGTCTGTCCACATCAGCACCACGTACTCAAGATGGATTTCAGCTGCCAAAAAGGTCAATCCAAACTGCTTGCACAAACCTGTCTTTATGCTCCTGTTTATTATGCTCCCATGTAGTCGATGTCTCGTGCACTAAAACAGTGCAGCCATATGTCAACATCTCTCTGGTGGTTCCCAATGTTCTAAACAAGAGCAAGGGTGCACTGAACCTCCCATGTAAACTTTATACAACAGATTCAGCAGAACTGTAATTATTTACAAAATGATGGCATGAGAAATCTCTGGATTTATATCTCACTTTAAAGTAACAGGGATTGTGTCCACATAATTCTTGAGTTCATGGTAGGTTTCTAATTTACTTTCTCATTTTTGGTATGATAAGATACAACTCAGCATTCTTTAAAAATCAATGTCACTAATTTTTTAAGTTATTAATATCTTTCTGAAAAAGCACTTTTCCCTCTCTCTGGTTTTCCTCTTTTTTTTTTTTTTTTTGCTTTTTAATAAAGGCACTATATTTCATTACAGATGAACCTATATGTTGGGGTATTGGCACTACACAATACTTGGGTCTTGGATTCCAGTTATTCCCTGGATAGAAAGGAGTAAGTAAACAAGAAAAGCACAGAATTCCCTCAGCTGCAGAGGATAACTGCAAAGCATCATTTGTAGGTAAATTCCACTGAACTGCACTTTTGTGCTTCTCTCAAAGCCTGACGTATTTGTCACTGTGTCAGGTCCTCAGCTGACAGACAAATGACTGTGCTTTTTCCATTGTTCTTTGCAGACAAATGGAACAGGACAGCAGAGAGAGTCAGGTCTACCTGAAACTAAGTGCACTCAGGGATTCTGACCCCAACTGATATCAGCTCTACAGGACTACCCTCACCAGTCCTCCCTTAAATTTGTTCCGTCTCTCAGTCTTCCTCTTGCTTACTTTCACAGTCTCTTAAATACTTTTTCTCTCCCCTCAAACAGTACATGTCCAATGAATCAATTAGTCTGTAAGATCACACTAAGTGACTAAGTAAATACAACACCTTGGTTTTTAGCTTAGTAGCCACAATGTTTATGAACATTTGCATCGACTGCTTTTCAGTCGCTTTGACATTTTCATACTCAATTAATATACACTAAGGTATTCCTACATTGTGCACATTGAATTACCTTTGCTCCACATAGAAAAGCATTCCGTTGTTTTCGTTGCAAAGCTAATATATAACGAAATAATAATGATTATTTGTAATACAGTGTTGCTTGTCTTAGGATCACCAAAGATTGAATATAATGAAGTATTTATTATTTCTAGTTCAGGACAAGCAAACAGAGTCAAATGGCTTCTCCAGAATCCAGGGCTTTTGGTCCTCTGCTCCAGCCACTCTTACTACAGTTTGTTATTTCTCTATGCTGGTGGGCCTCTTGCCTGAGTTTAAGACAGTTAAATAATGTAATTAAACAATTAAGATGATTGTCCTTAAATGATCAATTAAGACAGAATTCTAAACATGCTTCCTCATTTGGAATTTAGCCTACTTTCTATCTCCTCCTGTGTATCAGAGACAAGGCAGCTAGGCTAAATTCAGAAATCACTGCACTTCTTATGTTATGTGGTTTATCCTAAGCTTACATGAGCAGTATGTGGCGAGTGCTCCTTTTTTAGGGAAAACTTAACATCTACACAGCCAATCAATGCAGCCAGCAGCTGCATGGATTTAACATGAAGAAAAGACAATTTTCACTTCTTGCTGTACTGCTTATATATGTTACTTTCTTCAATATCTGGCAGATATAACAAGTGAGTTGTAGAGCTGCAGTGAATGTCCATGTTAAACATCTGAAGACTGCTGGAGTAACCTTCACACATTCACTTAGAAGACTTTTCGTTAATTATACTGGAACTGGAGCAATAAAAACCAAAGCCAGTGATAACACACTTACCACACCTCTATTTAAATAATTACCAGGCAGAACTGAGCTGATAGAAATAGAGAGGCTACAGGGATTTTGTCATATGTAAATAAAACTGGCATGCCTAAAACATGCTTCATCTCTAACTGTAGATATTGTAATTTAATTTAAAAGGAATAATATTTAAATAAAAGATTACCCACTTAAACAAGTTTTCTCTCCAAGCCTCCCTCTCAGTTTTAAGTCATTCTGTTTAGATCCTTTGCAGAACTGGTGTCTTTCTTTACTACTTTCAATCTGTATCATAAACATTCAGTGTTATTACAGACATCATGATATCAAACTCCAGATAGTCTGATGTTTTGGGGAAAAAATTAGACTATTTAAAGTGATTATAACTTTCCACTTGATAGTTTAACATTCTACAATCATTCCTGAGTCTGCAGGCACTGTTAACCTGTTCTGGGGAGACAAACATGTCTTTTCTAATGTTTACTGAGATATTGTAAATTACTTAATGTACAGCAGAGTACGTTTTTCTCAGTTAATCTAGATCTGATCCCTGAGGGGCTATTTATTACATATGTATACAACCTGTCTGCAGAAGTGAAGTTAATGTAATATGACACAAGTAGCACACATTGTTTAAATGTGTTCCAGAAAGTTAGCAAATTTAGTTAAAAGAATACTTACATGCTCTTCTGCCTGGAAAACAATGAGGAAAAGGGTTCTAAATATTAAACACTGCTGTTCACTGTAGGTGGCCAATTAATACACTGTATCCAAGCTGGAACAAATCCTTCAAATATATACATAAAGCATATAATCTCTTATCTGCTTAGGCATGATCAAATTTTTAACAAATCCTAGTAACTTCAAACACAGCTTTAATGGGATGTAGTACTAAAACATGCAAAGTAAAGAACAGAGTTTTTAAGAACATAATCTGTTTTAGAATGTTTCAAGAGAACTGCTTTGAAATGCAATTATAATCTTAACCCATGAGTAAATGTGTGCCATCTTGCAGAATTAAGTTACATGAATTACTATATGTAGAAAGAGATACCCTCTTGTTCCTAACATCTATCACAAATTGGAAATGAGGGTTTACATCTCAAGATACAGAAGTATCTTGAGATGGTTCTAAAGGGTAGCTATGTTTAACACAGGAGCACATTCATGGCTACAAGCTTGGTCCCTGTAAAA
Source organism: Nicator chloris (assembly GCA_013400495.1). Classification (NCBI taxonomy): domain Eukaryota; kingdom Metazoa; phylum Chordata; class Aves; order Passeriformes; family Pycnonotidae; genus Nicator; species Nicator chloris. The sequence goes on from WAAE01015945.1 coordinate 14,573, forward strand.
GTTTTATTTGATGATGAGAGAGAGAGAGTTTACTTGAGAGAGAATCCTAGCAGGATTTTACAGCTATTCTATGCCCTGATAAGTAGTTGGAACATATTTTAAGAGCATCTATCTGACATTTGCATCTTTATCTCAGTAACCTAAAATTAACACAATGCATCTTTTTCTCAGTGAGCAAAAAGCTCAGAGTGGGAGTTGCTGGTCCCCGGACAGTCCCAGCTTTCCCTTACACGTATAGTGAAGACACTTGTTCCAAAGGCTGTGCTTTCAGTTTCCTTCTTGTACACAGACAATGAGTTTTTCACACTGGTTTGGTCACTTTTTGTTCTGGTTTATGTTTCACTTGTCTGCATGACTGAAAAATGAGACATATTCTGAAAACAGCAACATGGATTTAGAATTGGTTCAATTACCTTGAAGACAAAGTGCAAAGTGTTTCAGGTTCTAGAATCCAGAATCATTTAAGTTGGAAAATGTCGCCTTGGTTTTCTCAGCCT
>WAAE01015948.1:0-75938 GCA_013400495.1 Nicator chloris
AAAAAAAAGTAAATTGGTATCTACAAATAATCTGCAAATAAATCAATAACTCTGTAATATAAAACCAGCTGGAAACAATACAATTAAATCTGCCTGTTTCTATGACTGACTGTCCTGGTCATGTTTTACAGGAACAGTAGAGGGAGAATTCTCTTTTTCTCACTCTTTTTCTCCTTAAAAACCACACCAGCACCACCACCCTGATACGTAGCCAAGGCAGAAAAGGATGGAGGTTGAGACATTCACAGAACCTGCTTTTGCTGCTGCTAAGGTAGCTCCTAACTTGTGATTTAGTAATGAAATAATGACGTGCAATAATTTAGAACGGTCTCTCTGTCTTCTAGTCATAAATCTCCTTTGCTAGGAAGAAGAGGCAAGATGTCTTGTATTCTCCTTGCTGGATGCTGTCCATGTTTAGGTGGTTTTGCATACAGGAGGCAATTCATGCTGCAAATGCACAGCTCTTCTAGTACCCATCTGCCATCCTTTTCATCTGTGCCAGTAGCAACTCCGTATAAATCCTGCAGTGCTTGTGGTCGCAGGAAGCATCTCTTGGATACAGCATAGAAAAAGCTTCTGGCAAACATGCCAAATTTTTTTTTTCTTTTTTTTTAATAGGTGAGCGTCGGGTTTTTCGTCCTGTCGGTTCTGCTACAATGAGACTTCTTTTATTGTGGAAAGGATGTACACACATTTTTAACTGTGTTGCTGAGTTGACCACTCAGGAGAAATGCTGGAGAGTTCCAAACCCTGGCATCACTGGAGAGGAGTTGTTACATCGTAGCCTTTTTAAATGCAGGTTGCAGGTACAACTTTTCTTTTGCAGTTTTTAAGCTGCTTTAAAAAGCAAAACTGGATACACAGATTCAAGCTTACACCTGCTTTTATACCTGCTGCCTTGTGACAGGAGACAAGATGTGTCTCATGTACTAACAACAAAGCCTTTTTTTTTTTTTAAAGTGACTGAATAATCTGATACTTCTGAAGTTCTCAACACTGGAGAAGAATTACGGCATTTATTTAAGGGTTTGAATATGTAATTAAGCGTTTAATTTTAAACCTGCACACTCAATAATGTTGCTACCAAGTTACTTCCTTTTTATGGTGTCTGCCAATTGCTGAAGTATGCATTAGTGCATTTGACATATTAATGCATTTTAGTAATGGAGGTACCTGATCAAGCAGCAGCCAAATGACCACAAAATAAATGTCTGAGTTGAAATCAGAACCTGCCATAAACAACAGAAAACTGCTTGCCTTTATCTTGCACTGAAATCCCTATTCCCATCTGACTTGAAAAACTGGATCCCCTTGGTGGAGCCCTTCTAGTCTTAGGACCCAACATCCTTTCTCATCCATTGCCGCATGCGTTATTTTCTCAGGCCTTCTTGATGCCTTTCCCTCCCCCTTTCTTGGGCTTATTTTTTCAAGGATAGTAGAATGATTCTGTAATTCTAATTAAGCGTATTCTGACTTGCTGATAAATTAAAGTCAAATATTTAGCTATTACTGATACACGCTAGCCTACCTGGTCCTTATGAGATAGAGGCCTTTCCCAGTTCCTGGGTGGAGCTTTCTCCCTGTCTTTGAGCTGACCTGGAGCGGTGGAGGTGGCTGTGCACTGTCTGTGTTCACTGAATTACTGCAGGCACTCCCCAGCTGTTGCTGATCTTGGCTTTCCAGTAATGCTTACCAATCACTCACTTGCCAGATTCTGTATGCTGGATGCTCATTGGGATGACATTTGAATATAGTCCAGTTTTTCCCAGTGGGGAGGTGTGATACCAAACCAGTAGGAGAAGTGGCATTCTCAGCTCCAACAGACACAGGAGTGTCACCCAGTTTGTACTGATCTGTTGAACAGCAAACCTGTCATGTAAGGGACAGTCAGAAAATTACGAGGCAGGTGTTGAACACCGCAGAAGCAATCTCGGTATTTAACATGCCCTGAGAATACAGGCTAATCATGGAAGGCTTGTCTAGATGTCTGTATTCCTTTGGCTCCTGAGGTATTTTGTAGATGCTGACGGCCAGTGTGAACTTTAAATCAATTTATTGCGTATGTTTACATATGCAGCGAAACCATTTGCCATATCATTTAGCTACACAGAGTGAATTGTTGACCATGAGCTGATTTGACCTTTTCAGGTCTAATCAAGAAATCTGAAATATTATTTTAGCCTGTCAGCTCCAGTAATATGCTGTAAGAGTATCTGGGTCTAACTGAAAATGTCAAATGTGCTCTAATATGCAACCCATCAAAGTTACGATGCAGGAACCAGTTAAGAATATAAATCTGTAACATCTGTGGTGCATCTCAATTGCCTGGGTGCATTGTTCTGCCATTGATACAAGCTAGCTAAAAATGTGGATTGAAACCAATTCTTTGGAGAATTGTACATATGAGGTGTACAGCCACCTAAACATTAAAATGATTTTGAAAGAGGGGTAATAACTGCAGGTTAGAATACTAGTGGAAAAAACAGGGCCCAGCACAAATACTCGTGCTCTAGGGAATGTCTTGCAAGCTTTAGTGTGTGGTAATGTAAGATTAGTGGTCTCATGTAACCTCAGAATTTTCCCTTTTAGTTTTAATATTTTGCTGCTTGTGAAGATTTTGCTCTTTCAAATAATAATCCATTATATAAGGTGAGGTATCCTTATCAATCTTGTTGCATTTAGTAATAAAAATTTTTCACAGTCTTCTGCATTTCATGAAAAATTTACTTCTACATTTAAAAGTGTTCTAAAAACCAACACTTACAAGCAGAGTATTTAATGATATTTAATTTCTTTTTCTCACCTTTGAAATTTCTGTTGTTGGCATTTTATAAGATGCTCAGATCTTGGATAAATCTGTCTTTAATAATTATTTATCAAGCATGAGATCAATTGTTTATCGGTATAATTTCTGGACGATGAATTTAAATTTGGATTAAAGTGGATGGAAGTAATGGAAAACAACTTTGTATCCTAAGAAAATGGTATTTTGTTCACTAGTCTATCAAAATTGTTTAGCCTTGAAACACTTGTTACACTAAAATTGAGTTGGTTTTTATCTGATTGTGGGTAGCTCATGCAATTTGAGGTGCTATTAACTGAATTGCTACTATTAGTAAAATGTTGTTGGAAGTAGAATTAAAATGAACTATTGGAAGCATTGCTGAACCGATAACTTTCCATTGAAAATAGTGGGTTTTAAAGGATTCACTTAACAGTATTTGAACTGTTCTTACTAGGCAATGCTGCCCTCCACTGGTGTGCTGCGTAAAGCAGGAATTTTTATCCCAGTCTGAGCCATTTCTAGAGCTTCCTGTTGAAAAGAAATTGGTGGATTGGTGAAAACGGTGGGGGAGAAATGCTCTTAAACAGACCATTATATGCTTTCTCTGTTAAGAGAGAAAGAAAACTCCAAACAAACCATAAAACAGACATTTGTGCAGTGCTTTTATGTATGCATGATGCCGATGTAGTTGAATGTACAAATAATATACATCGAATCTACTGTCAGTTCATGGTAGAGGGCTGAATTAAGTTTGTGTGGCAATCTGGAGGATGAATTGAAGACAAAATAAACAGATGCAAGGTGGTAGGAGGACCAATTATGAGAAACTTTTCTTTAACAGTATAATTTTGTCTTGTAAACATGAAATCTCTAAAGATTATATATATGTTCAGTTCTGCAATAGGGAAGTAAATGTGACCATGGCCAGCAGCTTGCATGGGAATAGAATCAGCTCTTGTGCAAATGAAGTTGTAGCAAAACTGTCATCTGCTGCCAAGGTCCATTGATTACAAAGATATCACCACAAGCTCAGATATCACCCTTCACTGCACAGTCCTGAGAGCTGAGGAAGGTAGTCCAAGGAGATATTACTGTTGCATGGTCTATTCTTTAATGTATTTCCTCAGGTGTCCAGTACTAACTGCTGCTGGAGATAGAATATGGGGGTAGAAGGTTCTTTAGACTGTCCGACTGTGGCTGTTACGTGTTAAATGTGTTGCTATTTGCTTTACTTTTGTAATCCTTCCATTTCTCACTGCTAGGCAATTTCACCATAGTCCAGACAGCAGGAAGATAAGCCTTGTTGCAAATACAGGAATTTTAGTTCCCACATCTGAGTCTAATAAAGTGTGTGGGGTGGGCTTTTATTTTTGTTTGTTTGCTTATTTGTTTTTAAGGTATAAAATATCACTTTCTTTTTATAGTTAAGATTTTTCTAATTGCTGGACAACTTGCAAAACACACAACTTTTTTTCCCATATGACTTGACTGTACATTTTGCTTGCTCCTCATTCCTTTTAATGCATTAGAGATCACCTAACACTGGAGAAAACTGGAGAGTATGTTAAAACCTCTGGTTCACTTATTTCTTCGTGTCTTAGATCTGAACAGATTGCCACATCAGGAGGGAGGTTTTTCCCACAGACTACTTTGCTTGAATGTGTGTCCTTGTCTGCTACTTATGGTCAAGTCACTTGGGAGATGTTTTAAGAACTGTGGAATATATTATAATGAATATAACATAATTCCCAATCTGACTTGCTCTTCTCCAGTTACAGTTATATGTTGTAGTGGTGTTGATATTTTACTACAACCTTTTACAGTAAGGTCTAGGAGTTGTTCTGTGTCTATGGTGCCTGCCAATCCACAGAGCAGGCCCATTGTGAGCTCGACTCACACCTGGTAAGTTACCTGTGACTGTGGCAGATAGAACCTGAAGATCCCAGTGGTCTTTCACAGGCTGTTGTTTCTCAAGTGACTTTGCTGGCAGCAGAACAGCCGTATTTGCCTTCATGCACATCAGCAAGTAAGCTACAATAACCAATCCTTTTGGGAGCTAGCTGTAAAACCACTGCAAGTATGGCTCCAAAGTAGTTAAAGGTTGAGCTAAAACAACAGATAAGATGCCTTTCCCTTTGTGACACCCTGCCACAGTAAAACCAGTTTTATATGTTCTTTTTTGTTAGAGCAGTATTTTGCCAGTGCAGCATCCCAGTTCAGCTCATTGAATGATTCATGTGAACGGCAGTGGTGTCGCTCCTTGACCTCAAACGAATGTATGAGGTCTAGAACTATGTAACACCTTTCTTCTCCATAACTTTTGCAGGTATTGGGGCTGCTGGTGTGGACCCTGATCGCTGGAACGGAATACTTTCTATATCCTGCCTTCGGCTGGGTGATGTTTGTAGCTGTGTTTTACTGGGTTCTCACCGTCTTCTTTCTGATCATCTACATGACAATGACCTACACCAGGATCCCACAGGTGCCATGGACCATGGTGGTAAATATACCTATTCTTTGTTGTTTCAGGTTCCCTGGGTTTTGAAGAGAATAAAATATTGGTGCATTCTACATGTATATTTAACCAACTCTACTTGTACTCCTTGCAGATTTTCCCCTAATTACTGTGTGGCTGCATACCTGCAGTGTTTAACTTTCATACTACCCAGACACTTGCAAAACACTTTTTCTGTGATGTTTCACCGTTTTGTTCAGCGGTTGATGTAGTGACTTGATTTTTAATGTGTGTGTGACTGATACTTATGCACAGTGACCTCTTTTTCTATCTGTAGTGGTTACATCCTATGAAGAATGAGTCTGTTGCTGCCTCTGAGCTAACAGACCTGGCCATATGGCTTAAACAGCAGAAATCCCTGCTGGAATCAACACCATGCATTAGAAGCAGAACTTGGGCTCTTAAAACATGAGTATTCCTCTGCTAAAGTTAAAGCAAGGATAGTTCAGAGGTAGCAATACTCTGAAAATCCATATGTAGTCTACTGTGAAAATGATGCTGAAAATTATATATGTATAAAATATGTACCATGTAATCCTTTGCTTTGAGCTCAAGAGTTAAAGCAAATCAGATAAACAGCTACTGTAATTACAGAAAAATTTCACAGGCACTTAAAATGCAGATTCAGTTTTTATGGTTTGAGCAAACCTGGCCAGCTCTAACTCTCAACAGTATATTTTAACCTCATTTGCATAACAGCCTGGTCTTCAGGATAGTAGATCCTAAAAGTCCTTGTCATTTCAGCCAACTGGCTATTTGTGACCGATCTAAGAATCACTATAAATTTTATCTTGGTGTTTGTTGGATACAGTGAGATACTGGTTTGGTTTCTTTTTAGCAGCTAAATCTTATTGACTAGTATTCTGCTATTTTTATGATGAAATGTATTTGACTTCTATGTTGCTAACAGCCTGTTATCAGCTATATTGTGTATGTGACTAAAATTGAATACTAGAATACTCTTCTCTTTAATGTTCCCATTTGCCGCTGCAATAAATAGCCAACTATAGCAATTACTAATAAGAACAACCAGGATTATGTTCAGATAGCTTTTCTATGTTCAAGTTTCATAACCAGCAATTACCATTAAGGCTGTAACACTGCTATAGAAGTGTTGGATTATTTCAATTACAGCAGTAATGTGTCTGGGTACATTTAAAGGTGTGGGGATTTTTTTTTCACCATTGCATTACATGTAAGTGAAGTACATTCAAAGGGAAAGCATCTTTATATCCATTTGAATAAAGCTTTGGTCATTACCCTTCTTTCATCACTTGAATGCTATTATGAGACAACTGCACATAAATGAATTGCCCCTGATCTATGTGGTAGACAAACTGGAATATTTGATTTGTTTCAATTTCATATCAAGTGTTTTTCTTGCTCTGAGTTCCAAATATGTTGTAGATGTACATAAATCTGAGTCCAAAAGGTAGTCTCCTTTTATATAAAAGGGTCATATAAAGAGAAAACAAATACAAAATAAATCAAAGATGCTTGCATTACAGCTTGTTTTGCCCTAAGGTATTAAAAGAGCTCTTGGGAACAGCCCTTGAATCGGTCCTCTGCTGCTCCTGTGTGGCCAAGAGGAACGTTGAGTCTCTTTTCAGAGAGGTGCTTTTAAAGCCTTTGTTAGAAAGAGCATGACACACACCTTTTGAGTGAGTTCAGACCCACCTTTACCCTATTCTCTGAAGAATCCTGAAGTTCAGTATCTGCCATTTATTGCCCTGCCTCCTTAGGCGACAGTTAGCTCAAACTGTTCCTATTGTATGCAGTAAGCAAAATTACTTCTGGACCTCTCTGTCATAAATTCACTTTTTGCAGGTTAAGCACATTAGCAAATTGCTTAAGATGCAGTTACTTTTACTGCAAATTAACCCAAAAGACATGCTTCAAAACTGACTCTCCTTCATAGTGCAAGTTTTTTGCTAAAACAATCAATGGAAGCTTTTAAAATCTGGTGAGTTTGAATTTAAGAAGCAGATGGTAATTTAGCATTAACCATTTGGTTTGAGTAATATATTGGCAGTAAAGGCCCAATCAGCTTGCACTGCATTCCATCTTCCCCAACAGTGTTATTTCCCAGAGCAGCACTTCTCAGAAATTATGTGCTTTTTTTTCTTTTCTACATGACAAGATATTGCAGGGATTTGTAGCTTTCCAGGGTAATTGAGTCTTTTTGGAATGGGAAATCTGAAAATAACAACAAACACTCTAGGTAATCAAATCTGGAGTTCCTAAATCAGTGCTTTACAGAAGTTCACCAGAACCTGCCAATTGTTGGCATCTCATCCTAAAATTGACGGTTTGATATTTTATTGCTGTAATGCCCAGATAAAAAAAAAAGGGATGAGATCTGTGGATAGACACAGTACCTTTTGTTAGATAAAGTGAAACAAAAACTCATCCTAGGTGAGATGAACCCCCATTCATTTGTGAGTGTGTGAATCAAATCTCAAGGGCCAGTCCTTGGACTCCATCTGAGTGCTGAGGCACTGCCCAGCCCAGTTCCCTGCAGAAGGGTAAGTTGGGCATTTTCCATTGTTCCTTCTGACTTCTCTTCTTGAGCTGCAGCCTTTTTTAGATTTTGCCAAAGTTGGTGAAAAGTGAAATAAATTGTGGGTAATTGAAATAAATTGTGGGTTACCAATTCCTGCAATTTTAACTAGATGCAAAGCATGTCACAGGCATTCCACTTAAACGTGGTATCAAATTTGTATGCCTTAGACAAGTAGCAGAGTGGAGTTTGAGGGGATTTAACCTTTTTTTTTTTTTTTTAAATAAGAAGAAACTTCCATGATCAAGTAGTGAGAAAGTAAGGGACAAAGTATTAAAATCATGTACTTTAAAAAAACCCTCATGCATTTTTTTTTCATCTTCTTAGACATCTGTTCTCTCTTCCTTTCCTGTTCTTTCTCACATGCAAAAACCAAACAAACCTTTTGTTTGCTCTCTGTAGTGTTATGTGAGGTCATTATCGCTTTGATTCTTTCTTAGTAATAAATATAAGTACCCTGAGACATTAACTTTGCCTCTTGAAAGAGAAAATGCAGAATCTGCATGGGTCTTGATGACCCATGTAGTCCATTCAGACTGTTCTCCTCCTTGGATTTACCTGTTTCTTTCTCAAAAAAAATGAGGAAAAAAATGTCACCCTCTTTATCTCCTTCAGTAGTGTAGAAAACAAAGTCTTGGAAGCTTGATAAATATTCTCCATATGCCAGGAGTTACTGATTCTTATCTTTGTGTAGATTAGAAATGTAATCAAAGTGCAGTTTTGTCTTGTTTCTTTTTTTTTTTTTTTTTTATCATGTAGTGTCATATTCTTACTGCCTAACCCTTAGATTGCAGTAACCAAACTGAGTACTTATTTTCACTTTTGGAAAATCACAGTTCACCAGCTTGAAGACTTTTCTGGATTTAGTGTGACGGAGAGAACAGTTTGTCCAAAATGGTCCAATGTTTATGCATCTTCGAAGCAGTTAAATTTTAATCTTACAGACAGAAACATGGAAGAAGGCAANTAACTAGATGCAAAGCATGTCACAGGCATTCCACTTGAACGTGGCATCAAATTTGTATGCCTTAGACAAGTAGCAGAGTGGAGTTTGAGGGGATTTAACCTTTTTTTTTTTTTTNCATGTAGTGTCATATTCTTACTGCCTAACCCTTAGATTGCAGTAACCAAACTGAGTACTTATTTTCACTTTTGGAAAATCACAGTTCACCAGCTTGAAGACTTTTCTGGATTTAGTGTGACGGAGAGAACAGTTTGTCCAAAATGGTCCAATGTTTATGCATCTTCGAAGCAGTTAAATTTTAATCTTACAGACAGAAACATGGAAGAAGGCAAAAATAGTTAAGAAGGACATTTCTAGTGTACGCTGCATATGTTCAGTGTATTTCAGAAGAGAGTTTTGTAATGTTGGAAAACAAAATTCCTGTGCATATTAATGACATATGTTTGTCTTTTCAACAGGGTCTGTGTTTTAATGGAAGTGCCTTTGTTTTGTATCTCATTGCTGCCATTGTAGATGCATCTTCAGTTACTAAAGATCTGGACAATCACAATTACAACAGCTGGGCAGCTTCTTCAGTGAGTTCATTTTTTGTTTAAATCACTTCTATGTCCAGTAAATTTATAGCAAATGAAGGATCCTTGGAAGTGTGGGTTGAAGTTGCAGGTGTTCTGCATTTTGAAAAGCTACAGAGTGATACAGGTCACACACAAAATGTATAAGTAGCTGCAATTTAGTTCATCATTTTTAGAGGTGACTAGAAATTCTTCCAGGAGATGACAGTCACGTCAGAAAAGGCAGTAATGTTTTTAGGATCACACTGATTTCCTCCTCCCTTGCCCCCATTTATTACCAGCTCTCTGGCTGATGCCAGAGCCTGCACATCAGAGCACACAAAAAAGATCGTGTGAACATCAAGTCACCTCAATGCACTTGGACAACTTCAGAAGCAGCTTAAACTAACTCAGCTAACTTTGCATACTTATGGATAAGATGCATTCAGCTTTCCGTGGCCTGACCCACTGTCCACATTGCCCACACAGCACCTTGGGGAAAGCCCTGGAATGCTATTGCTGTTTCCACAATGATCTTCCTCTTACGGCTTCAACTTTAGATAATCTTTCCTTTGAGTTGCAAGGGCAACGCATGAAAAATCATGTAACATGATGAAATCATTCATTGGTCTGACATTGCTATCTTAGTACATAGATTTAGAAATCCAAAACTGTCAAAAGTGGATGAAAAATAACTTAAAACAAAAACCAGAAGAGAGCCTTGTCACATTTTGAGTTAGATGAACGCATTCACTAGCAAAGGTAAGGGAGTTGTAAAAGAACTTTTTCATGTTGTGGCAACAGGAGTCAAATTCAATTGTATATAGGAATTCCAAATTTTTGAGTGTTCATGCTGCTGCAGTTGTCCTCCTGACTATTCACAAATCCTGCCTGAAGCTTATTTTATATGGCCATGAACACAGGAACTGGAACACCTGCTCTGTTTTCGTCCTGGGAATTGGATCATTAAATCCCTGTCATTTCAGTGGCATTCAGGGTCTTCTCCTCTTGGCAGTTTGCAACTACAGATCTGTTACTCAGCCACTGCAGCTGACAGGAACTTGCTTGCTGCTAGATAAGCTTCCATGCTGATTCAGATTTTATGCAAAATGCACGAATGTTCCGTGTCTCCTGGGAGGTTTGGATTCTCTTCTAATACTTCCTAATAATGTTTATCTAACACAGTGTCTAAATAAACTATTAAATGTGGATTCTTGCTTTCAAAATCCATTAAGGGTTTCATGGATAGAGGATTTAGCAAATAATCTATCCCCAATAGTCATTCTGTTAGAAAGATTTTAGATGGAGCTTTTATTTAATAAGAAACAAAATACTTGGAAAAAGAAGAATGCTACAGGTTTTTATTGTAGTAAGATTTTACATCATAATCTATGGTTTTTTGGTGTTACAGATTAAATTTGCATTAGACAATGCTCACCAAGAGCCCTCTGTTGAAAGGCTTAGATTTACTGCCTGGATGAATGTTCAGCAGTGCCTACTCAGGCCAAGGATGGCATATAAGCCAGGAACAACTGTAGAATCATACAATATTTTTAGGCTGGAAGGGACTTCTTGGAGGTCATCTGGTCCAACTCTCTCCACTCCTACAGCAGGGCTAACTCATATCAGGCTGCCAGGGCTTTGTCCACTTGAATTTGAGTATTTCCAAATAAGGCGATTCCACAATGCCTGTTTGATTACTCACACTGTGATTTTTTTTTTTTCTAATATCTAATTGAAATTTCCCATCCTGTAACTTGTGTTTGTTCCTTCTTGTCCTATCATTGCTCACCGCTTAGAAAAGTGGTGTTAATCTCATTTGCAGTGACAGCTTTACTTGATTCAGTTACTAGCACAAAGCATTCTGGTATTGTCATTAAGACTATGTCGAATATTGTGTGTTTTGAACAACATGCAGTGATTAAAAGGAACTTAAGCACTAGTGCTGAATTGGACTTTATCAGTAGAAGTGAAATAAATCTAGCCTGCTGTAGAAGGCTTATTCTGTTGTCAATTTCTGACAAGGTAGTAATATGACAGTGTGGTTGCTGTCACTAGGGAGTATCTTTATTCATCAGTAGAGGACCTGTGGAATTGGTAACCTAATCAGCAGTGCTGTTTGAGAACATGTCTGGGCCTGCATTTGAATCCAAGCTCTCTCTGTAAGCAAACAGATGCACTGTGAGCCATGCTGAGGTACAGGTGGGCTGTAGGCAATATCTGGAACACAGCAGCAGGGCAGGAGCATCAGCTTGAGCACACATTGTGACAGTCCAAACTGTAAGATCCGTACTGAGGCAGTATAATGAGGAATTTGTTTAAAAAGTTGAAATATGTCATGTTTTGTCTGCTCAAGCCCATATTTCCATGCATAGTAAAAGCTTACTTTTGCACAGTGTTGACTGCAGTCGCCACACAAGAACAAGGAGGTGAGAGTGTGCCATTTTAGTCAGCTTGCTATTTGCCTTTTTCCCCGAGTGCCATAACTATTTTTTTTTCCTTAGAAATGACAATGCTCTCGATTATATTTATTTCCTAATCTATCTTTCCTCTCTCTCTCTACAGTTCTTTGCCTTCGTGGTTACCTCCTGCTATGCTGGAAATACATATTTTAGCTTTATATCCTGGCGGTCACGAACTTTACAGTAAATACTTTGTTAAAGTGAATTCTGTAGTGTAAAGTACCTTGAGGATTATTCACTTTTGATAAAAGCTTGGAAGAGGGGTGAGGTATTTTTGAACATTTCTCTTAGAATTGACACAATATAAATGGAGATCAAATGAGTATTTATAATAATGCCATCTTTAGAGACATTTTTAACCTGACTTTGTACTATATAATAAAATTCCATACTGCTTCTTTTAAAATTAACATGGTATTTTTCTAGACATTGTATAGTTGTTACTACTAGACCTTTAATAAATCTTTCTCAATGTGCCACGTTTGGAAATGTAACTTCTTAAATGTTACAGGTATACTTTTGATACTGAATGCTACCAAAACGAAGATTGATATTGTATAATTATTATGTATGAAAAGTGACATTGTGCAGAAAAAAACACCTGGAAGTTAATAAAAAAAAAATCCAACTGTACATGTTTTGTAAACTGGGAGTAGAAGGTTGCTTATTTAATTTGTTTTTCAGAGTATAATACATACTACCAAGAATTCTGATGATCCTGCCAGTGTGCATATTTTAACAGCTTCTCACATCATGAGGTTGCTTTTGGAACCTGTTACTGTAGGTCTGAAGCTCAGGTCCGAAGCTGAAGAAACGTTGTGCCTGGAATGCATTATCTTAACAGGTTTCTCAGATCCAACAGGCTCCAAAGCACGAGCCCAGACAACACCCCCTTAGTGCTTAACCTACTGAGGGTATCACAAATCTCTGGCTAAAGTAACACTTCTTGTTTCTCAGCAGACTGTGGTTGTTTGGCTTTACTTCTCCTCAGATTAGGCCATTAATCTCTCTCATTAAAATCTGGGCTTCTATTAAATGAACTAAATCCTATTAAATGATATAAAGATTAAATCCGCAGAAGAATTGTCAAGACACCAGTGCTACAAGCAAGGAATTTCCTCCCTCCTCTCCTGTCTACTGGCATCATCTGCAACTTGTTAGTTTACCAAATGAAGTTGGTACTCCAATTTAAATAACTTTGAATCAAGCAGAAGCATGACAGAATATGACTCTCAAAACAGATACCTTTGAAAATTACTTTCAAATACAAATTACCTCAGGATTTTTTTCCAGGAATTACATGGTGAGTGAAAGGTTGTGATCATTTTATGATGTTATTTAAAGTTTTCCTCATTTAAAATGACTAGTGAGCCTTTTATTCTTGGATTAAGAAGATTTGGACTCCCTTCTAGTCTTCAAAACTTATTTGGTTGATAATATATGGTAGTAGAGAAACCTTAGTGCTTAAAAAAAAACTTCTTTATTTCTCCTTGTAACTAAATGGTGTGTGGTTACTTAGATATGTGCCTTGCAGAAGATCTTTCAGCAGACAGCTAATTCCCTTCTCGATCACATGGTTTTCTTCTTGATTATCTGTCAGTCATAAGATTTCAGAGTAAGGGAAGCCAAGATATTATTTAAAAACCTATACTTGTCTGAAAATTGCATTTGGCCTACACAACATAGGTCAGACTGTCTGCTGCTTGCTAAATTTATCCAGTTGTGAGAAGGAAGAATGGCTACCAACTCTGCATTTTATCTACACAGATAAAATGTGTCATTAAAATCCTGTATGCTCTTTTCCATCGCTGGGAGAAAAAAGAATCAAAGGCATTGAAATGATCCAAGTGCCAACTGATAAAATGTGACTAGAAATGCAGCCAAAATTAAAATTTCATCAGTGATTTCCCATCAGTAAAAAAGCTTCAGTAGTAATAGAAATTCTTATTTAGTTGATATTTGATGTATCTATTTCAACTCCAAAGGATGTGACTATGTTTGCACAAACATTTCAAGATTTTGTAGTAACTGCAATGGTCTGGTCTAAACTCATAACCCAGACCTCATTTGTGGACAGAGGTAGTAAGAGGGAGTAGAGCTAAGAGGAAGTTCTGTTTCATCCAATTTACCTAAAACCGTCATGGCAACTGTCTGTTACATGTCAGAGTAAGCCCTTTAATGTAAGATAAAACCAGATAAGGAGTGATTCTGGCAAAATATCTATGTGCTCTGTGAAACTTCAGTGCTGATCCTCAAGGGAAGATCTGCAGAATGACTTCCAAAGACAAATCTGTGAGTTGAATCCGTAATTCTGAATTTAAAAAAAATACATACCAGGCAAAAATTTGCTTTGTACTTGGCCTTGCTTTTTTTTTTCTTCACAAACCATAACTTACCTGCCTTGCTTTTTCCTTTCAGAAAGATAATTATCTTACTTCCCATGCTCTTTCTCATCTGTTTCATTTCTCATCTGTTGCCCAGATACCTACTGTTTTGTTTTTCAAATGTTCTGAATATACAGTTAAAATTGGAGGAATCAGCACAAGCTGAGCATTCCTTTTGGAATTTGCTCCTCCAATTTCTGGCCTGAAGAAAGGCAAAAACACCCGAAAGGTTATCTTCCAGTTCACTAGTCTTAAATATTGATTTGCAAACTATGAGTTAATGCATTTGTATATTCTAATATTGATAGAGAAGATAAGCTAGCTGTGGTTTATCTTATAACAATTAAAACATGGTTTGTATCTGCTGTAGGTTAGTACTCGTAAGATTGAAAGAAGCCTTAAAAGAACAACTGGTAAGTGATGAAGTCATTAGTGAAATTCTTAATACAGATATTTAGAAGAATAAAAAAACTGTTAATCAGCTTGCAAAATGAAGGTATTTAACTTACAAATAACTTGTTTCAGACGAACAGTCTCTGAAAAATCGAAGTCACATGCAAAAAAGGTACTTGATGTCAACTTATGGCCATTAATTTTCATTTATTAAGGAGTTGTCACTACCTTTTTTCATCATCATACACAATGCACTTAACAAGTCAAAGTAAATAGCATGAGAACCGTAATGAAAACTTCAAATGCAGTAGAGTTAGATTGACTTTGTCCCAGTGCTTCACCAAAGATGCCTGTATTGCTGGGTAGAAAATATGTCTGTTATTCTACTTGTGTTAAAGTTATTTCTGTTTCACTGGCCTGAACCCAGATCAGCAGGGCCCCAGTCACACATACACTTTCAAAAGAAATAAAGAACTAAAGAAGTCGAACCAGCAGGCAAAACTCACGTATTTCTATATAGGAAGTGAAGAAATTACTGGAACCTCCCTTGACAGGGCTTATAGAAACCTATAGCCATGCATGCTTCTGAGTGGGAACTGTAAGGAGAAAAAAAAAAAGCAGCTGTTTAAAAGTGGAACAAATGTTTTTGTTTTTTTTTTTCTCAGAATCTAGCATTTTACTCTTGTGGCGGTAGCCAGTGTTGTAGCTTTGATATCTAACAATAGGAGATAAAATGTGGTAGGACAGGTGGTGGGACAGGTTGCCTTTTATTGCAACCACAAGATGCCTTAATAGAAGTCCATAACTATGTACTGCTTAATTTAGTAAGGACCATTGCCCACATTGGCAAACCCATTTTGCTCAAGTAAATTGCTTACACTGGGGCCTTATGTGTGTTGGGGGTCATCTGGGCTTACATGTCTTCCCTCTTAGGACAATTTTAGTTGCTGAAGGAACTTAATACTAAATATGAACAGAATCTGCATCATAACTGCAGAACGAAGCAGCAGAAGATGAGGTGACTGCTCCAGGGAGTACAAAAGTCACACATGCCCAGCTCAGAGGCCCGCTATGACCTCACTTGTCAGAAAGCAGAACAAGTTATTTT
This sequence comes from Nicator chloris, assembly GCA_013400495.1. Classification (NCBI taxonomy): domain Eukaryota; kingdom Metazoa; phylum Chordata; class Aves; order Passeriformes; family Pycnonotidae; genus Nicator; species Nicator chloris. The sequence continues at coordinate 15,723 of WAAE01015948.1, forward strand.
AAAACTTGAGGAAATATATGGCTTCCTTTGCCGCGTTTCATTAGTATCGCTGTATGATTTAATTCGAACACTGGGCCTGAAACATCTGGACAGTCATTACAGTTTTACCTGTTGGTGCCCATTTAATGCAAACGGTTTTTGTCTTTTATGAGATCGAGAATCAGAGGATTGCGGGGGGTGAGGGTGTTTGGCGATTATCAGTGCCGTGTAGGAAGACGCTGTTTGCAGCTGTACCTCCACAGCAAAGCACCGGAGTCGGTCCCCTCCCAGCGCACCGCCAACAAACTTTGACGCGCTGCAGGGCTTGTCACTGTCCCCGCCAAGCTGCTCCCTGCTGCGGCGGCCGGCTCGTGCGGAGCTCCGTCCCGGCAGGCGTCCCGCTCCCTGCCTGGAAAGCCTCCCTTCGGCCTGTTTCCAAGTAACCCAGCTGCGCAGGGCGGGCGGCCGGGCGGGCGTCCCGCTGCGCCCGGAGCGGGGGGAAGCGTCCCTGCGCGGCTCTCGCTCCCGGCTGTCCCGGAGCCCGCTGCTCCGGCTGGGTGCGGCGGCGTCTCCCCCGCGGCAGGGAAACCCCCGCGGCTCCCCCTCGGCCTCCCCCGCCCCGCGGCCGCCTGGGCGGGCGGGGAAGCGCCGCGCTCCGNGCCTCCGCCCGCCCCGCCCCGTCCTATCCCATCCCGTCCCGTCCCGTCCCGTTCCCCGGGCCGGGCAGCGGCGAGGGGAGCGCGGACGCAGCCATGTCGCACGGGGCGCGAGTGATCCGCACCGGTGTGAGCAGCGGGGGGCCCGCGGCCCCGCCGTCCGTCACCGTCGCCTCCTCCTCGGCGGGCTCGGACACGGACCTCATGGACGGCAGCTATATCCGCTCCTGCGCCGGCATACTGAAGGTGGCCCAGATGGTAAGATGGACGGGGGGCGCTGCCGGGGCTCCTGCTGGGGCCCTGAGAGGCCGCGGGAATCGCGCCCGTCCTGCAGGACGGTTCTTGTGGGGGCCCGTCCGGAAAGCGCCGTCGGGCAGTCCTGGGGCCGCGGCTCCGTGAGGGTTTGGCCCCTCAGCTCTCGCGGCTCGCAGCAGGACGAAAAGCCCGCGTTCCTCTGGCAGAGCGAGGCGTTGCCGTCTGTCGGAAGCTGCCTTTGCCTCTTCCTAATGCAGCAATGAGCACTTCTGACCAGACGGACGTGTACGAGCCCAAAGCAGCAGTGTTAACTTTTTGCCATTAACGATAGCACCGCGATGCGATGGCACATCGTGCTGCAGTGCAACACGTCGTTCCCTAGCGCGGGTAAGTTTTTAGGAGACAGCGGGGCCAGTGCCCGCAGCCACCTGGTACAGGTGGGCACCTCAGCTGAGGCTGCAGTTCCAGCTGGGTCCGTGCCCTGTCTGTCAGAGACCTCCAGCAGTGACCCAGTGACACGGGGAGGGATGTGGGAGATGTATGGCTGAAATTCAAAAGGAGTAGATGGTGGAACGCTGCCAGGATTGGAGCTGATGCCTTAAGTCAGTGCATGAAATTCAGCTCCATGCAGATGTGGAGAAGATTAACAGATGGATAAGGTCTTTCTCATTTTTATGGCCCATCATTATCTGTGGGGTGATTTGTCAGCTTAATTATTGTAGTGGCAGCAATAATACCCAGGAAAGAGCATGAAAGACATCATGTACTGATACTTCCACACGTACATTTTCATCCTGCAAAAACTTGTGCTTTGACAGCATTTTATCCTGGAGTTGTTGTCTTCATGTTTTGTAAGCTCCCATTGCCTTCTTTCCCCCTGCCTGTATTTGTAACATTTTTTAAAAGTTGTGTAGTTTATCAGCGCCCAGATTTCTAAACTGACATTTGAAGTTAGCATTTATTATGTTCTAAGTTACTGAGTAGTAATATCAAATCCTCAAGTTTCTCTTTAAAAGCTGCCCAGTTTCTTCCAGTTCGTTATTAGCTGTCAGCTGCTAATGACCCTTAGAAATGACCCTCAGTAGCAAAAGATGAAGTTGACCATGACTGGTCATGGCTGCCTCCACGCGGTGAGCATCTGCGCTCGTGGGACCTCGGAGCTGTCCCTCACGATGAATTCTGTGCAGTAGGAGCACAAAGAGTTGTCTGCTGCCTTCTTCTGGCTTGGGTTGTTCCCAAACCAGAGTGGAATCTTTTCAGGAGACGAGCATGTGTCTACATTGCAACTGAACCTGTAGCCCTGAAACAGGCTTGGGCTCTGCTGATGACCTGAAAGTCTATTTGCTTTCACTACTGTGGAAAGAACAGTTCCTTTTATGGACTAGAAATAACTAATCCTCTCTGCCCTCCATCCTGCTGTGGTGTCTCTATGGTTCTGAGGTGTGACTCCTAAAGCTACCACAGCATGGTTATTTGTGCTGTAATGTCAGTTTCTGGTGCATGTATTAAGTGCGTGCATTCTTTACATGCTTTACATATTTTCATGTGCTGGATGTGAATCTATGTAATTTTATGTAATGCTTCACATACTTTGCATAAAGTCATATTTTATCAATGCTGTTCAAGCTAAAATTCATCTGAATGTAAGCAAGTGGCTTTCTGTGGTGACTTTAACAGAAGTTAAAATAATCTAAATTATTTTTTCTTTGCACTCTTTCAGCTTCAGCTTCTTACATTTTTCTGCTTTTCATCTTGCCTGTAAACATCAGTAGAGTTACCTCAGGTATTCAAGGAACTTTGGGCAAATGAACTTCTTGCAGTATCACATATCACAATAGCATCTTCTCAAATAATTCCATAAGAAAACCACATTTGTGCTGTAGCATGTAGAAATAACCATAATACATTAGTTCCATATTTATTCCTGAACCCAATAAAATAGAGAGAGTGAAATATTTTTACAATTCTCTTTTTATCTCTTCTCAGACAGTATTTATACCCACAGGTCCATTTGTATTAGCATTCAGTTCTCCTAGTACGAAGTGTGGCAAGTAACTTTTAGTTAAGATTTCTTTATGCTAAATCTGTTAACATTCCTGCACTAGTGTGGGTGTGGCTGGTGACTAGTCTTAAGGAGAAGGAGAACCCTTATGCTGGCAAAGGGCAAAGGTAAGGTCATTTGGGTTAGATACATATCACGCTAAATTGTGTACTGGGCCTCTGAGTGGTTGTGGTTGTGAGCAGGAAGTGTTACAAGTTTTGTTCTCTCTTTCTTCCTCCATCCCCTCTACCAAGAAGTAGAGGATGTGATAGAGAGCAAGAAAGAACCATTTCACCATTTACTGTGTGCTGGAATTGATCTATGTCTCAGGAAAACGGGATGGGAACTGATCTAGTTTGCAGACTTAGGATTTATTATTTGTTTGTGTCACAAGCAGTAAGCAAGAAATACAAGAAAACAACAAAATCCATGCAAAGCTAGATCAAGAACAAAATGGCAGCTGAAGCATAACATTTTATAGTCATTTTTCCATCTAATGATTCACAAGAAAGAGTTTAGCATCATATTACTCTAGCAAATCAGAAAAAAACCCATGTAAGCTAAATAAAACCAAAAAGCCTCTATAAACCAAAGCAACAATAAACAATAATTCATTATTTAAAACTTTTTCTATCTTTACAAAGCATATATCTAAAACATAACACACTCTAAATCGTCTATTAGTCCTTGTTCTTACTTTATAATAAATATAAATATATTTATTCATCTTCTAAATTTCCTAACTTTCCCTTAAAAAGTTTTTAAATTCTCAGTCTTTTTTCTCAACTCTCTTATCTACCACCTAAAATTTTCTTTACACTTCTTAAAAACCCTTTTAAATTCCCACAACTGTGATGTTAAGGGTTCAATGCCGTGCTTGCAAGCTCAAAAAACCTAGCAATTTTATGTATAGGTGAGTGACATAATTCTAATAGATGACAACAACATGCTATGGAAATCATAGGAACAGTCTTACAGCTGTTCTGCTGTAAGACAGAAAGACTGAAACTCAAGAATATTGAAGAGCTAGTGCAGCCTGAATTGTTGCTAGTTTGGGTGTTAGCAGTGCTTTCTCTTAAAATTCTGGATGCTGTGGTGTCTAGCATAGAATGAAATTAAGAAGAAAAAAGTGGTTTTTGCCTGTAAGCCTACAAAAATTCCTTTACTTTTTTTTCCTAGAGAATTTCTTTAACCTTGCAGAATGGTTATAGCTTTGAAAAGACAGTGTATTTTATGCATTGACTTCATGGCCTAGGGAATAGTCTATCAATAAGTTGAAAATAAAATGGAGGAGAAAACATAGTTATGCAGACTTGTGTATTTTGTATGGCAGTAAGATAATATGAAAGCTGCTTTTCCATTTGTGACTATTACTAACCTTATTTGGGGCTCTGTTCAAAATCCAGTCTGAACTAACACTGATTTTAACAGGAAATTACAAAGTATTTCAACATCTAACTGACTCCAGCTTGTTTAACTTGATTTTGTTAATACAACTTCTGCTTTTTTTTTTTTTTTTGTATTTGCTGTTTTGTCAAGATCTCTTAGAGATATGTGCAGGATCCCGCTGTGCCCACCTTGGTTCTGTAGCAGCAGTGTAGTAAGCAAGTGTGTGAGTGGGTGTGTATCAGTGTGCACAATACACTTTGACCAGAGAAACTGACTTGAATGGCTTGAATTTTAGCCAGCTTGCCAAAACTGACACAGATGCCACTCTTCAGCATTCTGCATGAGCTGGGCTGGTTTGGTTGAGGCACATGTGCTTTGTGTCCATGCTACTGCTGGCTTGTTTTATTGTAAGCCTTTGTAGGAACCTCTGTTGCTTACCTTGGCAAGTTCTCAGTAGATGGGTTCTTGGGAGTTTTTTGAGGCATCCTGTGCCATTAGGGTCAGTGGTATGAATGTGCATTTGTATTATCACCAGGGTGGCTCAAGTGCCAGCATTGATAGATTGAAACAAGTCTGTTTCCACCAAATTTGTCCTGGAGCCCTCATGTGCTTTTTATATTTTTACAGCTGAAGTCTGGAGGATGCCACTGACACTGTACTGGACGAGGTCCTGCTTTCAGCGCAGCACATGTTAGACAGGGGAGCCTGTATAGGTGTCCCATTCTCTTGGGCACTTGGTAGGAGTGATTGTATCACCTGTCCAAAGTGTCTGGTGCAGACCTTTGCAGGAGTGTGACCATACAGGCTGAAGAGAGAAAAGAAGAGCTGAGAGGTCACGTGTAGGAGAGCCATCATGGCACAGCACATGCTTGTGCGGGTCTCTCAGGCTTCTCAAACTGTTCTTGGACCACTCCTTTTTCCTGAGAGGTACGGAGTGACCCACGGCCTTCTTTGCCTCTCTTTCACCTCCCCCAGGCTGGGCCAAGCTAACTTTGATCACGGTTCAGACTGAAGGCTGTTGTTCCCACAATGACACCACTGTTACTGTTACAGCTCTGTCAGAGTAAGCACAGCCTCAGAACACAGGGTGTTTTCAGCTAAAACCAGTGCTGATTCTGTCAGCTCAATATGAGCCATCAGTTTCACAAGACAGAAAACAAAAAAAAATCAAAATTACCTTCTCAATGCTGAAGAAAAGATTTACAAGCAGTTGTAATGTAGAAAAAGGATAAACTCAATAAAAGTTGACTTAACAATGTCATTTTAACTTGTTAAAAATGCTAAAGCAATAGCTAAAGCTTTTCTGCAGAGTATCTATTTAATTTCCAAAGTATGCCTTGACAAAAGCAATGACATACTTGACAAGTGAATGGCCATATGACAGTCAGTAATTGTGAGCAAGTTTGAAGTGCGCTGAAACCTCTCTGGGTTATTTGTATACTAACATATAGTTATGTAATAGTATTCAAGAGAATATTCTTTCATCTAACACTGAAGGCTAGAGAACGCTGGCAGTTAGGTTGGTGTAGCCAAGTTCCTTTCCTGAATGTGCTGTATAGTATCAGACAGATTTACTGGGGAGCTATATTCAGAAGAAGTTAAAATATGAAAAGAAAGCAAAATCTATTAGTGCAAGAAAATAATTCCTAATCAAAATCATTGATGCAAGAAAAAGAAATTCACAAAAGCAAGTGCTGCTTGGATTTATTTGAGAGCTACTCAATCTTTTAACTTGATCTTGAGACTGAAACATCTTTCTGTCCATGGAGGTGATTGAAGTAAAACATCTAATTCTGTGCAGCAGTGTGTCAGTGACATGATTTTGCCTCTATGGTAATAAAGCTGCTCAGTCAGAAGAGAGGCATTCTGGTGTTACACAGAGGTGCTGAAATTGTAAGCCTGTTTGTGAGTCCTATATAGACTGTGCGTTCTGGGGCATTGAGGAAAATCACCCCAAATATNGCAAGTGCTGCTTGGATTTATTTGAGAGCTACTCAATCTTTTAACTTGATCTTGAGACTGAAACATCTTTCTGTCCATGGAGGTGATTGAAGTAAAACATCTAATTCTGTGCAGCAGTGTGTCAGTGACATGATTTTGCCTCTATGGTAATAAAGCTGCTCAGTCAGAAGAGAGGCATTCTGGTGTTACACAGAGGTGCTGAAATTGTAAGCCTGTTTGTGAGTCCTATATAGACTGTGCGTTCTGGGGCATTGAGGAAAATCACCCCAAATATGTGCAAGATAAGTTACTGTCTAAGCAATGAGACACATTTTCTGAGGCCAAGGTCAGAGCTGTTGTAGCTGCTTATTATTTTTGTTGTTCTGCTGGAAACTGCAGTAGAAGGACCTTGCTGGGCATGCTGAACAAAGAGAAAGAAAAAAATTATCTGAGTCTTAGATGGCTCCAAAGTAATCTGGAGCACTCGAGTAAGGAATGTCCAAGCTTAGTAATTAAGCCCAGCAGGACTGGGAGGTCCTGTTATTTCCTCTCTGAGAACACCGAAGCCGGCTGCCTCAGCCAGTGGTGTTTTTTCCATGTGGTTCTGCTCTAGGTGGCCATTTTTTCTGTCCAGGTGTTTGCATAAGAGCTGGAAGCAAACACTGTGTTCCCTGCACGTTAACCAAGGAGTGCTTGCTGGTAGGCTGACACACTTTCATTTGACAAGGTGAAATTTCACAAGTAACACCATTTTAAGGAATTTTCCCCTTCTGTTTTGTCTCCATGCAGCTGTTCTCAGCTGCAGTGATGCAGATGTCTACCAGGCTACACAGTAACAGGGAACTAATGGAGTTTTACTTCAGCTCTCTGGTTTTCTTTTTCCATAAGTCTTTTTAGGGAACAGTGCAGCCATCAGAGGCTACTGTGGGCAAGAACAAGTGTCTGGCATGGAAGGGCAGGAAATATATAAGCTTGAAGTGGTTCCATGTGTTTCAAACCACAAGCTGAGAATGTAGTCCTTTTCCTTTTTCTCATGGGCAGGAGAAGGTTTTGTACCATCTGTTTCAGTTTCTATCTACCTCTTTCAGGAAAAAAAAAGAAACTTGTCATTTTTCTGCTGTCGAAACTCCTCTAGAAGGCTAAAAAAGTCAACTCCAGTACATTTTGTAAAAAGGCAAGGATAGTCCTTATTAAACACTAGGATATCTCTGCTCTGAATGTGTCAGTGAATGTTTCATTTGTTACTTATTAAAAGAGGCTTTCTAAAAACTCAGTAGGAGCCATCTTTCATTGCTTATTTGGTGCATGCATTATTGGTTGCAATGTCTGTGCATGTAGAGGTGATTCTTTCTGTAGGGGTGGTTGAACAGTGGTCAACAGATACATTTTCTGAAATAACAAAAAAAAAAAGGGGAAATGAAGCATAGAAATTTACCACATCACCTGAGACATGTTTAGTATGCCTGAAAGAGCAGAGTGAAGTATTGGCAGTGGTTTCTTGGCACATCTGTTTTATGGGAAGTTAAATTTTAAGGCGCCATTTAAAAATCTTATTCAGGTCATACGATGTCTGTGGATGAAAAGATGTGATGAAAAACGTGGATTCTTACTGCTCTGCAGCTTCCTTTTAAGATGTGCAAGAGCAGTGTGTTCCCTGTCCTCACTTTGTTTGGAGATGGTGTCCCTTTGAACATCCTCCTCTCCTGCCACCGAGCAACAGAAACCAGTGGATCCCTTGTTTACAAGTTCAGTCTCCACCTGCTCAGATCCTATACATGACAAAGAGCATCTTGCCAAGCATCCTTCACTGGGTTCCAGGACTGTAGAGGCTGGAACAATTTGTTGTGGCTCACTGTGATCCAGTTGAAGCCACCAGTGAGAGAAGCACACCTGACCCTGAGGCTCTGGTACCTGCTCTGCATTTCTGGGGTATTGTTCCCCACAGCCAGACAGTGTTTCCTTCTATGAGTAAGTGTTTCCTCCGCGCCCCTCCCCGGGGAGTCCCTGCGAGGTATTCACTCAGTCCTGCAGCTGAGCTGTCCCCTTTGTGCTATTGTCATATCATATGTGCTGTGGCCTTGTCCTCCTATTTTGTGGTGATATGTAAAGTATACAGCAGCCAGAAATTGCTATTTTCTGTACACAGAGTTCACACTCTGAAGTTGCTGTGATTTCCCCTCACCCACCTGTGAGCTTCCTCTTCTTTGCGTAACTGAGATTCTTGAAGGGGTCATTGTGGCTGAAACAACTCCCTGCACTATGATGATGGTCATTTGATGAATGTAATGGCAAGGACAGATGTGCCTGACTGGTCAAGGCTAGGCGTCTGCAGCTTTCAAAGCCAAAACAAACTTGGCTGCTGTTCCTGCAACAATAGCAGCAGCTGCAATGCTTAGGGCTTCCTCTTCTGCTTACAGCTTCCCTTAAGGAAAATGGAACCATGATGATGACAAAATTGAGAAGATGCTTCAGGGAGAATTGTCTTATAATATTTTTGGCAGTTTGTTGTGTTGCTTCTTTTTTTTAGGAGTACCACTAATGAGTTCAAGACACAAGTGCTGACAGCTGGGCAAGAAGTGTGCTGCTAACGTGAGATGACCATCAGCAGCTGCAGAACTGCAGACTGAGTTGGCCTATTTTCCTCGAGTCTGTAATCATGCTCTGCAAGAGCTCTTTTCTTTGTTTGGGAAAAGCACAGTCTCCACTTGCTGCTTCTCACCTGCTGGCTTGTTGAGCCTTTTGGCAATTGCTTGAGTATCCAACTTCCTAGCAGACACAGGAGTGCTGTCCCAGCCTGTGGGAGAGGCCTGTCAGAGGCCTGTCAGTCTCCAGGCGCTCACTGAAAGCTGTCAGCTGCCACAGTGCCACGGGGGAATCTCATCTGTTCTCATTTTTCCCCCTCTTCATCGCCCTTCACTTCTTTGGCACTTGCTAAGCATCGAGTGTTCGCACTAAGAAAAGGTTGTTCTCTGGAGTGCAAAGACCCACCCTGATCCAGCAGCCAGGCTGTCATGTGTGATGATATCAGTTCATCTGGGGATTGTCATGATGTTTTCAGGAACTCTCACCTATGTTTTCCTGATGAAAATCATGATATGCCAGCACAGCTAACAGTGTGGACTTCGGTGATGTAAATGAGTCCTCCTCTTATTCAAGGAGACCTTGCTCAAGGCTCCGTTTCCATGGCTTAGCAAAGCCCTTGCTGGAGATGATAGATAAGAACTTTTTGACTGCTGTCTGTGCAACTGCCAGATGTCAGTGTGGTGATCTCTGAGGCAGGGAGAGATATGGCAGGTGTCAACTGAAGATCTGAATCAGTCAAGCACTAACTGGCTCAGACAGTGAGAAGGGGTTGTGTTGTGAGCAGCATCTGTAAGGGCGAGCGATGAGCAGATTGCCCGCTGAGGGTTGGCAGGCGGAGGCATGAGACATCCCTGCGCGGTTCATGTGGTATTCCGTGATCTCAGCAACAACTTCCAGGAAGATGAGATTGCTTTTTATTTTTTCATGCTTCTAATCTGATAGGTTAACTAGAATGGTAGTTGCCATGGGGTACTGGGTTTTTTGTTATATGTTCCTGTCTTAGTTTTCACTGGCTCTGTGCTGCTAGATATGTACTGGATACCCAGAACATGGAAATGTTGTTTGCCACCTGTAAATATATACAATATACCCTGGGCTTCTAGCAGCCAGCCAGTCTGAACCAGGCTTGGTTGGCTAGCCAATGTGGGCTCCTTCTCTGTAGCTGGTATTGCCATGCACAGTTGGTGGATCCATTTTTAGGCAGCCATGAAGTTTGTCTACGAGAGCTCTATAGCTCACAGATATAGATTAAGCTCTTTATTGTATATCACTGGCAACATGGGACTTCACTGGCTTTTTAATGGGCAAGCAATCCAAACAAGCCAAACAATATATCCGAGAATGGTTCAGAGTGGCAGTCTCAGAGGTGCCTGGTTCCTGCCAGCAGTTTATCTTCCCAGCCAACTAGAAGGAGGTATGGCAGGTGAAGTGGGCAGCCTGCTGCAGTCATTCTCTGCTGGATTGATCTGTGTCTCAGAAAAACGGGCTGGGAACTGATCTAGTTGCAGTCTTAGGATTTATTATTTGTTTGTATCAAGCAATAAGCAGGAGATACAAGAGAAACAACAAAATCTATGCAAAGCTAGATCGGGAACACGATGGCAGCTGAAGCATAACATAAGTTATCTTCTATTTAATAATTCACAAGAAGAAACTTAGTGTCATTTTACTCTAGCAAATCAGAAAATACCCTACGTAGGCAAATTAAGAACAAAAGACCTCTATAAACTTTAAGAAATAATACACAATAATTCATTATTTAAGATTCAAACTTCTTCTATCTTTGCAAAGCATATATCTAGAACATAATACATTCTGAACCATCTATCAGTCCTTGTTCTTGTACCTTATGACAAATATAAATGTATTTTTCTTGTATTCTAAGTTCTTAGCCTTTTTCTCAGCTCTCTTGTCTACCCCTTAAGGCTTTTCTACACTTTCTAGGAACGCCTTTTACCTTTCAAATTCCCACAATTCTCCGTTTACACAAACCTACTCACACTGTGGACTGTCTTCTCCTGTCATTCTGTCTGACTTTCAGGTTTGCCAGATGGAGAGAATGGTTGACATGGCTCTCCAGGAGGATCTAGACTTTGGAAGTGCTTGACTTGCAGAAGAGAGAAGTAGCAATCACAGCTTGCTGTGCAGTTTCTGAATCTGGAGAGATTTGGTTATACTAATTCCCCTCATTTTTGGTTGCTACCACCAGATACTCCAGTTTCTCCTAGGGGAGTCTGGAGATTCCAGTCTCTTAAAATGTTTTTTACTTCCTGTAGCCTTTTGAGATGTGATTTAGAGATTCTCCCTACTGTGCAAGATAGATGATCTTCTACCGTGAGGTGAACTACAGCAGGAGCCACATGCATCCGTGTTTTTTGCAGCAATAAGGTGGTATTCTTCAAAATGGGCTTGTTTGTGTGTGACCCAGGTTCCCAACAAGCACCACAACTGGGGGGAGGGCAGAGAGCATAGGCTGAGTGATTGCATCTTTGCATCTACAGAAAAATAACACAGTTATACAGAGAATGTGTCTCTGCTCTTACCTGAAAGAGCAGGCTCATCCATAATTCGGGGATTGTTGGTGGGAGAGACCACTGGAGTGGGTGGCCAGCTAGCTGTTACATGGGGGCTGTGGCCTGCACAGAGAAATAATTCCTTATTAATAAATGAACAAGGTACAGGGTTCTCCTGACTTTGTCCAGTAGTAGAAAATACAGTAGTATTTTCAGTTGTTGCAGGTGGCACCTCTTTGAAAGTTAGAGGGAAAGCAGCTGTGTTTCCCAGAGCTGGAACCTTGCTAGGGCATTTGCTGTATTAAAAATTCTGTTCCTGTCTTTTGCAGATATACTAGCAGTCAGCTGTGCCATTAATGGTGTTTTGCAGTAGATTTTATGTGTTTGGGGAATTGTTTGTAACTTGCATTATGCCACTTGTGCAATGTTACTCCGTTGCTGCAATATTTCGAGGGTCATGTGCGCAGCTTTTGTGTAGATTGGAAAAGCTTACTCATAGTGCTTTCACAGCTGGAATGTTTTAAATTTAAGTTGATTTTTAAACAAATTGGAGAAAAGAGGAAATAAAATTACGAGGTCGTTGTGGGTAACAAGCTTTTCTTTTTTCACTAATTCACTGCCTGATGAGAATATAGCATATTGTTTGCCATGTAACTATGAAGTCCTCAGCTTTCAGTAAATAACGAGCAGGATTGTATGGTGCCTTTCAGTGTGTGCAGGCAGCTGTGGGACTGAGGCAGGGAGCTAGCTCAGCTGGCAGGGGCGGGACTGAAGTCCTGCATGCACTGTGATCAGTGGCAGGCAGGACTTAATTGCAGCTAGTCATTACAAAGAATTGCGTTTTTAATGATCATGGCTAACACCCTGCAACAAGGGTTCTTTAATAATGTCCTTCATATGCTGGTTCTGGGATTACCCCACACCCTTTTCTACCACTGAGGCCTGGGTCTGAGCAGATAGATAACTTCTTATTAATAGATACAGAACACCACTTGCTTGTACTTTGGATTGTCCTCTTATCTGTGTTGTAGAGGGTCTGAATAAGATTATTCTGCCTTTTCTCACCCTCTCACCATTTTTATCTTCAATAAATAGCCTGTGGAAGGTGGTGCACAAGGGAAGTGACTTATCAGAGGCCAGGCAGCTTCCTTATTTTAGCAAAGCAGCCAGACAAGAAGGAAATCTGCCCAGACGCAGGGGCTGAGAGATGATTGTGCAGCCAAAGACTGACTGCTTCACAGAACCATGACTTGCAGGCAGCTGATTTCATCTGTCATTAATGACGTTTCAAATGGACTGTGCCTTTTATCTTCATTTTCTGGTAGGGGTTTGTCTGTTGCAGCTCACATTTCCAACACTGCCCTGGAAGAAGGAAATCTCGATTACAGCACCAGTCAACATTGCTGCTTAAATTAGCTGAACCAGTCTTGCATGAACTGAAGTTGTGACCTTGGTCTGTGCTTTGCTCATCTTTCTGATTTGGGAAGCTGTTAAAAAATTATTTTACTCCATCCAGAAATATGTACTTAATAACATGTGGGTGTTGCCTCACTGTGTTGAGGTGTAACATTTGGAAATGTACAGCTGTAGTCAGTGACATTTCTCCAGGGCACAGTTATCCTGATTGGCTCTCACAGGGAATGGAAAATTCCATTTACTGTCTTGGCTGGTGTCACAAGCTGGAAACTTTGACTTTTTTCGTTCAAATACAAAAAGCATTTACCTCTTATTATAATTTTTTTTTTAAAAGGCTGTGATGAAACTGCATGAGTCAGTGCTGTCCCTTGCTCCAAATTTGCAGACACGGTTTCTGTACAATTGCTTGCATTAAAACTTGGGTAAGTTTTAAGATAGTGTGAATCAAACAGGTTTTATCAATTTTATGAGTAGTTCTCAGAGTCCTCCTCTTTTCAGATTCAGGAGGAGGGACATTAAAGCTGTACAAAGATTCATCAGTCCTCCAGCAAGTAGAATGGATGAAAAAGAAAAGCACTTTCAGGTCTTGCCACCTGGTGAGCCAGGGCTGCTGCCTACAGTGTTTGTGCAGGTGTAGCACTGTGCTGAATCCTGTCCCCTGACATTTTTCCCCTGAATGGTGCTAATTTTTGGTTAGCTAATTTCAATACATGCCCCGAGAGTGGGCAAGATAGTTAGGAAACATTAAAAGAGGGAATTCAGGTGCATTGTCATGTATAGAGGGAAATTTGGATGGGAAAGAATGAGAGATGCAAAAGGAGAAGAAATGTGGGATGTAATGAAGGAAAGAAGAGGAAAGGGGAATAAGGAGCAGGAAAAAAAAAGGAAAGGAAACACTGGAGACAAAAAGTTGTCTCTTCTTGTGGGAGAATATACTAGAGGGGATAAGTAAAGAAAAAAATACTCAGAGAAACACAAGGATGTGGTCGTACATTGCCTGGTGAAGTAATTAAATGAAAAGGTAACACAGAGATGGGTGGCTTATACATGAGGATATGTATGTCATGGTATTAGGGTAAAACTTTGAGATAAGAGTTACAGTGTTTCTCTGTAACTGGGCACCTTGAGGCAATTTTGTTCCTTATTAATGTTATCTTTCCTCCTGCAGTTAGGTTAGCATTTCACACCTTATTTCTATATAGAGAAAGAAAATTATTATCCAGAGCTTAAAGTTACATGGTAAGATAGCAGTTTTAGCCTGGCAATTCAGTACATCATCTTGGGATTTGTAAAAACCATAGTCTGTGTCTTTCTGCAGTGAAGGTTTTTAATACTGTTCTTTGTACTGCCACAGCAGCTCGAAATCCAGATATGGGGCAGGCCACATGCAGTGAGTTAACCCCAGCCAGTAGCCAAACACCCAGCCAGCCCCTGACTCACTGCCCTCCCCTGCAGGATGGGGAGAAAATAGAAGGAAGGCAAGAAGACCCATGGATCAAGATAATGACAGTTTTATAAGGAAAGCTAAAGCTGCACACACAAGCAAAGCTGTACATTCTTGCACTACTCTGTTCAAGGCTAGGCTGGATAGGTGGTCTAGTTGAAGGTGTCTCTGCCCATGGCAGGAGGTTGGGAACAGATGGTCTTTAAGGTCCCTTCCAGCCCAAAACATCCTGTGAGTCTATGATTCTATACGTAATGGTTGCTTGGGAAGAGAAATGCCATGACCTGTAATATTCCCCCTTAAACTTCCTTGTCTTGAGCTTTTATCAGTGAACACAACATATGGGCTGGAAAATCCCATTGCTCAGCTGGAGCCAGCTGTCATTGCCAATGTCTTGCCCACTGCTCTGAGATGAGGGGAGGGAGAAGAGGCAGAAAGCCTTGTTGCTGTGTGAGCCCCGTTCAGCAGCAGCGGAAACGCTGATAGGTTATCAACACGTTTTAACCACAGAAAGCCCAGCTCCTGTGAGCTGCTGTGAAGGCAGCTTGTGTCACACCCACACTAGAACATGACCACTGTGCAGGGGCTTGCACAGCCACAGTGGGAAAGGGTAACCTGTGCTCCACAGTCACTGGCAGAGTAGTGAAAGAATTGCCACACAGAGGTGACTGAAAATGTGCAGAACGGAACAGTCAGGGATGGTCAAGAGGATGAGCAGTAAAGTAGTCCTCACATTAAAGATTACAAAACTGTTTATTTGCAATGTCTTGTGCATGGTGTGCTTTTTGAATCACTGCTCACAGTCACTTACATGTAGATAAATGACAGACAGGAAATAAATACCAATTTCCATTTTACAGTGAGCTAGGACTCTCATTTTTATTTATCTTGTGTACTGCAGTAGCAACTCAAAGCAACTCTTGGAAAACGAACCTTTTCCTCCTTTTGCTTGTTGTGTGGCTTTCTCCTTGAATAATTTAAACACCTGCTTGTTTGTGACATCTCTGATCTGTCCATTTGGGCTTTTTGGAGAGGGGAGCAGGGAGGAAAAGGATATGGGTATTTAGGTATGGTTTGGGGGGGGGGTTTTGTCTTTTTTTGTTTCTTTATATGTTGGGGTATTTTTAGTGAGGATCTATGTTCATTCACTCTGTAAAGGAAAACAGTCATCTTGCCCTAGATATTTCTTACCAGTCCTCAACATTTTTGCCTTTATTTTACACATCTGAAGTGTTTTGAAGGTGCAAAACTTTAGCACAATGCATGTAAAGTCTTTATTAGTTCTCATTTGGTGACTGGAGGAGCTGAAGTGGGGAAATACATGATTTACTGAAATTCAGACAGAAATAGGGTTACAAAACTGGAGTCAGGATTCAAGAGTCCTTACAATTCCTCCCTTGTTGTGTCAGTGTTTGCCTGTGGAAATGGGCCTCTCATCCTCAGAACATTACGCTTTCCTTTAAGAGTCGGTTCTTTTCAGTATTGGGGATCATGCAGGATTTATGTTTGTGCAGGTAGCTGTGTCTGGGGAAAATTCAGTTCTCTCCAAATGTTACACAAGAATTAGGTATTGGCAATAAAGCCAGAGCTTTATTTATGACATCCATTATAGCAGGACAGTAGAAAAGGATCGTACAAAGCACTTGCACAGATTGATTCTTGGGTTATAAAATTGTTCTGTGGTCAGATAAACTACAGTCTTCTACCACACGAGCAGAAAATGCTTTGTGGTGCCAGCTGGCTTGTAGGTACATGCAGAGCAAAACAAGTCCTTTCCTTTGTTACCCTCAGGGCACTAGTGAAGAAAATCACACGTGTAATCTCTGGACTGGTGGGCATGCACTCCTGCTTGCCTCTTCCTTGGAGCAGATGATGCTCTATTAAGCTTCTTTGAACGTGCCAGCTTGGCCTGGGCTTTTCCATCTGTGCTGGTGCACTCCAGCACCGTGTGTCAGTGCAGGAGAGCCCAGCCCTTTAGTCCTGAGGGGCAGGCAGCTCTTGGGCAGTTTTACTGGTGGCCTCTGTGACCAGTGACAGGACTGGAAGCCAGAGGAGGACTCAGTCAGCAGAGAGGCTGAGGGTTGTGTGGCTGGCTTCCTCTGCGTCTCAGCATCATGCCCAGCCCACTCCCATGTGGACAGGGTGTTTGGAGCCAAGCTTTCTCTGTAACCTGATTGCATTTTCAGGACTACAGCCACCCAAGAGTGAGCACAGGGAGTTAGAGGTGGCATTCAAACCACCTGAAATCAGGGGTACAACAACATCTGGGCCAAATGCCATGGGCCTTTTCTCCAGTATGCATTTGCCTTAGGAGTAACTGGAAATTGTATGTTCTTCCTTTATATAATCACTTCTGAATACAAAGGCATGATTCCTCTCTTTTTGTTGAGAAGGTGTTGAATTTTCCTGCAGTGGAAGATTCATTTCCTTGAAGTCTTGATACCGATTTTCCTTGTTTTTTACTGAGTGTAATAATGACCAGTGGACTTCAGATGCTCATTCTTTGTCAGGGACAAGAAGAAACAAGGAGGAAACCAGCTGATTTTTAAAAAGAAACAACATTTACAGGGAACACTTCCAGAAGCATTTTACAGCTCAGGGGAGGAGAATGTATCCCTTTTGTCCAGTCCTTCTCTATCTTCTCTAGCCTGAGAGGTACAAAAGGGAAGTGTGCCATTCTGAACAGACTGATGTAATATCTATGGGCAGGAAGGAAGATCCAGGGAATTACAGGTTAGTCAGCTTCACCTCAGTCCCTTGGGAGATGGTGAAGAAAATCCTCTTAGAAAGCATTTCCAAACACATAAGGACAAGAAGGTGATCAGGAGTAGTCAGCATGGATTTATAAAGGGGAAATGATGCTTCACCAGCCTTACTGCTTTCTATAATGAGGTGACTAGCTTGGTGGACAAGGGATGGATGTGGTTTACCTTGATCTTGGCAAGGTTCTAGTCTCTCATAACATCCTCACAGGCAAGCTGACAGGGTATGGGTTAGGTAAGTGGACAGTGAGATGGATTTAAAACTGAACAACCCAGCCCAGAGGGTTGTGATCAGTGGTACAAGGTCCAGTTGGAGGCCAGTCACTCGTGGTGTACCCCAGGGGTCCACAGTGGGGCTGGCACTGTTCCACATCTTCATTAATGACCTGAATGATGATGCAGAGTGCAGTCCTGGAAAGTTTGTAGATGATGAAAAACCTGGGAGGAGTGGCTGATGTGCCAGGGGGTTGTGCTGCCATGGGGAGAGATCGGCAGTCTGGACAGAGAGGAGTCTCATCAAGTTCAACACAGGGAAATGCCATGTCCTGTATCTGGAGGTATTTGGGGGCAAGCCCCTGCACCATAAGGCTGGAGGTTGGAAAGCAGTTCTCCAGAGAAGAGCTTGGGATCTTGGGGGACAACACACTGACGATGAGGCAGCCACGTGCTTTTGTGGTGATGGTGGCCAACAGCTTCCTGGGCTGCTTTAGGAAGAAGACCACATCAAGAAAGAAAAAATTGTGTTTCATTTTTTTGGTAGATCTGAGTTAACTTCAAATCAGAATGGGGTTTAAGCTTGGGAAGGTGTGTCAGTGCCATTCAAGAGGCAGCATTTCCCACAATCACATTGCAAGGATGTGGTTACCTCATCTTCAGCTCCAAGTAGGGAAGAGAGTGTAGGTTCTGTAAAAGTCTTGCAGGCTCTGTTATGTCTTTTCTGTTGGCTGAGTGCTGACTGCCTTTAGCTCACATTGACTTGACTGCAAGATTGTTCCTTATATATATCAGTGTCCCTAAACGTGCTTCACAACTCACTGCAAGTATCTGGTCCAAAGGAGAGTCAAGCAGTGGGTTAGTTTAAGCTGATCAACTTCTGTGAAACAGAGTAAATAAGGAACTTTATTTCAATCCAGAAATCCCTCCTCGGGGTTGATTAATGTGTATAGTCTTTAATTTGCTTCTCAGAAACCAGAAAGCTCTTGAATAATAGTGCCCTGCAATGTGTTCCTCATCCCTTTTTGTAATGCAGGCCTGGTGTCCAGATGTATATTGTGGAGCACACTGAAGTCTTCTAATGAGACTGACCATCACTTCACCTGGCTTGCTGGCTATGGCTTACATCTGTGTTGCTCTCATGACCTGTGAAATGCTATGTTGAAATGGAAATAGCAATGCCCTGGATATTTTTTTTTTGTGCCACCAGTTTTTACTTTCAGGGTATATAAACTCCCCATAGCATAGGTGCATAAAAAACACTCATAACATTTGATCACTTCAGTGCTTTGCCATTCGTTTCTCTCTCTGCGTCACAAACTGACTTCTGAGATAGATGTTCAACTGTGTCCCAGACAGTTACATATTTATCACTTTATCACTCAGTTCTCTGGAAACCAGAATCCCAGGGGGAAAAAAGGTACAGTCATCACCCAGTATATCATGATAAACCAGTATCTGGCGAAGGAACTTAAGTATTTGTCACTTTCAAAGAACAAGTGATATTGTGTGGCTCTATTACCTGTATTTGTTAGCATTCTTTTTTCAACAGATGAGTCTTAAACCCTGACTGCACCTGCAGGTAGTGTGGTGTGGCAGATGTGGTACAGCTTCATATAAAGTTGTTGAGAGGGTCCCCTTTGCACCTGTCCTGTGGAACAGAATCATGTGCCTATGAACTGAGGACCCTTTAGAAATGGCAGGTAAATCTCATGTTGCAAGATTTATGCTAAGAAAGTAAATCTTTGAAAGAAATATCTCTTGCCATGCAGTGGTTTCTTCCTATCTGTGTGCTGAGACATATCAAAAATCAAGGAAGGGAGAATCTTTACTAATTGGATTTGGAGTTGTTTTAGTCATGAAGAACTGTTGAAATGGAAAGCGTGTTTGTTCAAATTCATGGTTCTGCCCTGTTGGGAGTTGAGCAGATTCTTCATTGGTACCATGTATCTTCTTATTTCTGAAGATTGTGACACCTCAGATATATTTTCTGTCCTTGGATGACTCACAATCTTCTTTATGCTTCTCAATTTTTTATACCTTTTACTGAAAAGAAAAATGCTGCTATGCTTCCATGAAATTGAAAGAGCTGGGTCTAGCTTAAACTAAGGGGTTTTTTCCCCAGTGCTTTTTATTGTTTGGATGGTGGTTGTGCTTCAAGAGTCCAGTCCTCCTTATCCTTTGTATGCTGTAGAAAAACCTGCTGAAGTTAATTGTTCTCGCATGAAATGAGCCGGTGGGCAGATTTAATATTTCTGACAATTAATGCTTCCTTCTTGATTTTTACAGTGTAATTGAAACTGGGAACTGATTATCGTGAAGACACTTGAATAAGGGAAACTTCTTCTGGCCTTTGGTGGTTAGAGAATGTTGTCCTCATCCCACCTTTATCCAAGAGCAAGACTCAGTTCTTGCTGTAACTTGTTGTTGAGTCTTCCTATAGAATAAAATTTCATTAAATTTGGTTTTCAGCCAAATAAATATGGAAATAATAGCTGTGTCTTGCATCACTTAGAGTGTTCTCCTAGGTTATAGGGTAAATAGTCTCCTTCTGATTGTCCAGGTTATTCAGCAGCTAAGTCAGATGACTCTGCTGAACTGACACTAAGATTCAGAGAGCAGGGCATCGCTTACAGAGCTGATATCAACTCCTTGGACTGCCACAGTAAAAGTAATGGAGCTGGACCAGGTCTGACAACAGCTTAGCCACTTGTGTGGGAAAGAATCTGGAGCACTGACGTTTTTCATTGAAGCCACTGTTTTGAGGTGGTTCACTGTCAAGACATTGATGTGGCTGTTTGGATGGAGTTTGGTGAAGGTGACAGGTCCTTGTGAAGTTTTTACATACAGACCTTTTGGTTGCCCTTGTACATACACATATTTAGCCTGTCCACTTAGAACTAAGCAGGTGAAACTTGGCTAACAGGGAGAATCTAAGCTATGTTGTTTGGGCGTTGGGGTTTGTTGGGTTTTTATTTCTCTTTTAATCTTAAGGAAATTATTCTGGTAATGAATGCAGTTGGTTAGGAGTTTGGAAGATGAGTGTGCAGGAAAGGATGGTGCAGTCTTGAAGTGCTGGCTTCCTCAGGCAGTTTTTTAATGTCTAGGAGAAACACTTAAAATGTGAATCATTAACAGCTTCTGGCTAACTTTGAATGAACTAAAAATTACAGTGGCTGAAAGCATGCATTGACTGAGTCTGTAATAAAAAATACTTCAGTATATTCTCGGTAGCTATATTTTGATCACCCAGGTTAGCCAACCTGGTGGAAGCAGCAAGATTAGTAAAATAAACAAGTAGCTTTAGATTAAAAAAAAAAAAAAGGAAATAACTTTTGTCGTTAGCAAGCCTACAGCTGAAAGAAGTTGTACAATAAAGCTTTATAGTTTTATGTGGCAGTGGTAACTTATAAAAGTTTTGGGGGTGAGGTGAATTAAATCAGTTCCTCCAAATGTTTATATTATTTACTCTGATACTGCCTTACAGTCCACTAATACTTCTACTCTGTAGGGGCAGAAAAGGAAGGGTAAAACTGTTAGCTCAGGCCCTCTGATTTTGCATGTGAGAAATGTCACTAAATGAAAGTGAAGGTGGATGTGTTCATGGATACCTCCATTTTCACAGCTTTCAGTGAACTCCTGAAAGTCTCTGGGGTTCAGATGCTTCAGCCACTGGTGCAACTCCAGGCATTCAGTTCCATTTCTCTATTTAAGACCTGTTGTACATAGAGACATCTTCAAGTTGCGTTCTTCAGGCTGAAACTGCTGCCATTCTGGCCATTGCTCCTTTCCCCAGTCCTAATGGTTGCATCAGCTCATTTATCAGCTAATTATAAAACCTTATTATCGTGCTCATTACTTTGTCCTCCATTTTGTTGGGACCACCCCATTTACATTAGATATTTGTCTTCTAGGTGCCATTTCGTTGTGCTTAAAATCATCTCCACGACCCTCTGAGCACCACAGTGAAAACCTTGAATGTGCCTTTTGTCTTCCAGATCTCACTGCTGATTGGATTCATCTGCATAAACAATTCTTCATGGACAGATTACAGTGCATACAGCTACTATCAGATTGTCACCATGTGCGACTTGGTTATGATTTTGTTCTTCTATGTCATGCACATTTTCAGAGTCTACAGGAAGCTGACTTGTGTTAGCTGGCCACTCGCGGTAAGCCTGGGTTCCTCTCCTCTCCTGGGGGTTGTTGTCCCACTTTCTCAGTCCGTTCCCTTGTGCTGTCTCACAAAGATGGGCTGTCTTTCACTCAATTCTTTTTTGCCTCGCATGCAAATCCTTTTGTTGCTTGTATTCAGCTCAGCAGATTCTGTAACTGTAAGATTTTCAGCTGATTTGGATTTGATTCTGCCCTCCTTTACACAGACATAAATCTAGATTTACTATACGGGAGGCAATAATTTTATTAAGAGACAATTGAAGGGAAGCTACTGATCATCAAGCCTTCAGCGGATGGGTCCTAGCTCAGGTCATTTATAGCAGCTCAGGGATTGCTAAAGTACCAAATCATAGCATTAGAATTCATGTACTACATCCTGTCCCAAAATAAAGTCTGTGAGTGCTATTTAAATCAGATGTGCCTCTTTTTGGTATGGTTTTGGATAACTTAAACAATAGCAAAAAATAGGAGCCTCAGCCTGATTGCCATAGCCTGGCCATTCCTGGGATATCCTGCAGGATGTTCCTGCCTTATTCCCACATTTCCCATACACATCCATCTCTCATATCCTAGCAGAGAACCAACAGGTGGCACCAAAAATGTGAGACCTGAACTTCCTCAGTAGCTCTGGCCCAGGTCAGCTAACAGAGGAGTTCTGCATCCTAGTGTGGGATGATGGATTTTGGCAACCTCTTAGAACATGCCTCTCTTACATTTGTTAGTTCCACTGAAGAAGGACCAAAGGAGTGGGGAAAGCCAGCTGGAGAGCTAGACAGGAATTTTGAAACCCAAGAAGTGGTTGGGTGGTGGTTAATGGAAGTTATGTAAGTAATTTACAGATCTAAGATAACAGTTTGTCCATCCATCCACTTAAAGCCAGAGAGAAAATTTTAATTTTCTTTTTCTTTTTAGCTGGAGAATATGGTTAGACTTTTTTTTTTCAAACGTGTGCCACCACTATATGTTTCTAAAGCCACTTATTTATCTAGAGATAATACAGATGCAGGGATTGAAATAAAGGAGTGAAGTTGATATAATGACAGTTTAATAAATAACAATTTTGCAGAGCAGCATTTAACATGTGCATTGCTGTAACAGGACTATGCTATTTTTGCCTCTGCATGGGCTGCTTTTGGTTTTTTTGGGGGTTGTTTTGTTTGTTGGGGTTTTTTTTTCGTGTGTTTAATTATTCCTCAGTGTTCCAGAGTTTAAGGCACTGAAGTTTGTGGCTGCTCAGCTTCAGAAAGCTTTATAGGATGTGATGCTTGAACATTGCTGCTGTGTTACAAAACAAACAACCTCATTTTCAGTCGCATTTAAGTATCTTTAGAACAGAAGAGGAAGACATGTGAGAGAGTCTGGGAAACTACAGCTAGCATTTGGATGAGTTTCCTGGCAGGATCATTACATTGCAATCAGGGGCGTGATTTGCAGCCAGTAAAGCTGAAGTGGTTCAAGAGGTTGTTCATTGCTGGCACCTTTTAAAGCTTGGAAGTATTTCTCCAGAGGGGCACGGTTCCGGCCCTGCCGGGGGTTGGTTCTCCACCTGATGTGGCCTTTGATGACTGTTGCAGCTTTGCCCATCCCTTGGATTCCTCTAAAGTAGTAGCCTGTGTACACTGCTTTATTTGATGTCTCTAAGGAGGCAATGGCATGTCCCATTTGCCTGCTGCGTCATGGGCTAGTCAGAGAAGCCTCCTAATGCATATAATTTATTCTGGCAAATGCAAGGGTTGAGATTTTGATTACCCAAAACAAGTTTACAAATTAGGAAAGTAACTTGTGGTCTCGGAGCCTACTTTACAGAAAAAATCCTCCTCAGCTCTTTTTACCACCTGAGCAGAGTGAAACTGGTATGGTAGACTGTTCATCTTTTGGGCTTTTCTTGGACAGTTTCTTTTTGGGACTATCTTCTATCTTCTGGTTTGAGGCAGAATCTCTCCTCTCCTTTGTATTTGCTTGCCTCATGCTGGTAGTGCAATGCAGATAAGGGAAGCAGATACCCACCTGCCCCACCCCACCATGCGCAAGAAACAACCCATGTTCAGTGTGCAAACACCTGTACTGGTTGTCATGAGCTTTGTGAGGATTGAAAATTGAAATCCACAGATACCCTTGCTTGTAAAAAGGTAAAATTGACTCCTGGACTGATACTGATCACAGCAGAGAAGAGTTTAAATGTGGTGCCTTGGTCCCCTCTCAGAAAACCCCATGGCATGTTTTACTGCAGCTGTGCTTTTCGTGCCTTCTCCCCCTTCCCTGTGGTTTCCAGTCTCAGTCGATGTAAGATTTTAGTAAATGCAGCAGTAGATCCAGTGCTTACTTTCTAAGATTATCAGAAGTAGGAGCATTTGGTTTTCCACTTATGCCATTTCATATAGGCTAGAGAAATATGTCCTTAAGGTTCCTTCCTTCCTCCAGAACCATCTCTTTAAGTGAGGTGCATACTTGATGCAATGAAGTAATGTACCATGCTGAATTGAAAGGATTGCATCCATAGGCAGTAAGAAAATCCTGTTCCAGTAGCATTAGTAGACCCAAACTGTTCTTTTTTGAACAGAAACTGAGGTTTGGTATAAAATGCACTCACAACGTGAGTTGCTGGGTTTTGGTTTTTAGTTTTTTGCTTTGTTTTGCTTTGCTTTTTTTTTTTTTTTTTCTTTTTGACCAGGTTTTGTCCTCTGGGTTTGAGGGTTTGAGTCATCTCTGCCAACTTATTTTCTTTCTGAGACATATCAAAACGCTTTCCAGATAAGTTTCCCTTCTGATTCACGCTGTGCTTTCCTTTTCAGGAGTTTCTTCATTACTTAATTGGTACAATTCTGCTTCTCATTGCATCGATTGCAGCAGCAGCCAAGAGTTACAATATAACTGGTCTTGTGGCTGGAGCGGTAAGGCTCTGTTTATTAGGCTTCATACTTTTAAACTTGCAACATATCTATCACTTGTACCTCTGTTTTCTTACAGAGGTGCCTTACTTGTGTCTTGGTTGTGTGAATGACCTTCTAGCTCATTTCAGTGAATGTTCTGTTACGCAGTGCCAACGAAAATACTTGTTGTCAGATGCTGGACTCACCATTAAAGTTGGTATTTGTCCTGCCAGAGCGTTAAAACTAAAGGCTTCTGCTTTAACTCACAGGAACTAATGTGTTTAGGTGAAGAGTTAGGACAATTAACTTTTGACAAAAGACTGTTGCAGCAGCTGGAAGTTACCTAAAGGATTTCACCCCCCTATTCAGCTTTCAACACTTGCTGCTCCTGAACAGAGCCCTGTTCAAGATCATTTCTCCTGAGCTAAAACCCACTGGGACGCTGGGCTGACTTCTGGCAGGTGCTCTCTGCCTCTCTTGGCTGGAGGGCTTTACAGGGAGAGGCATGACTTCCAAGTGTGGGTGACAGTATTTTCACAGCAGCAGGACCTGAAATACCACTCCTCCAGAATAAAGAATTACTTTCAGAAACTTAGTCCTGATGATGCAAACAGACTAGAAGACCTACCTGACTTGTTTATTTGGCAGACAGCAGGGAACGACTTGTTTGAATGGGGCAGTAAAAGAGCAGTAATCAGAGGTGCTAGAAACAGACTTTTCTCTGTTGCAGAATTCTGATGAGAAGTTTAGAAGTTGACAATCCGTACTGCTGTCCAGCTTTTTGTCCCTCCTTGTGTATGACTCTCAGTCTATCTTTCAGTTTTGACAAGACATAAGCTGCTATTATACTACAGAACTTTGGGGTTTTTTAGTCTTTTGGCAGACTGGAGTAAAAAAACCCGCTTCTTTTTGGGTCTGTTAATCCCATAAAATGTGTAGCTGAATATACAAAAGTGCCCATATATGTGTGGAATATGTGTCATCTAAGGCTCCATAAGTATTTGTGGTTGGTTTGTTTTCTCATCCAGACTTTCGGGTTCCTGGCTACAATACTTTGTGTTATAAGCATGTGGTCATCCTACAAGGTTTCGTGCATCACACAGTCAACAAGTAAGTATCGTGCTTACTAACTGCCAGAACGCTTCCCAAAATGAATATTTATATTTTCTGGCACAGGGCTGTGTCTACCTGGAAGGATTTATTAATGCCCTGGTTGTTGTGACTCAAAATTACTCAAAAAGCAATAATTCCCAATTTTCTGTCATCACAGATGTTATCACAGCTACTGACAGCTGTTAACAAATAACTACAAGAGCAAAATAACTTGCTTCTAGCAAATAGTGAACGTAGCAACGCTTTCTTTTCTCCCTCCCCTACCCCTTACCAAAACGTTTCTAGTGTGTTGCTTAATAAATTGGATGAATTTGTTTGTGGTGACACAAGTGACACTTGTCTTCCTGTTCAAAGATGCATCTGTGTGACTCCATCACCTGTGCAAGACGTCTGCCTTACAAAACAGGATACCAAAGACGAGTGTCCACTACTGAGCAGAGAGCCGTGGGTATTTTGTTACTAGCCTGGACAAGCTGGTTACTTTGGAAGATCTACTTGAATGCCTATGCAAAACAATGTTGTGAACCAAAGTTTTTTTGCTCCCCCCACCTCCCCTCACCTAAAGAAGTTTATAATGGAGAACCTGCTTGTTTCGGAGAAAGACAACTTCTGTCCCTCAAGCTGGGCTGTGGTCATTTCCAGCTATTTGCAATAAGTGTATTTAAAACTCATTTGGACAGTCATTTGGTTCTCCTTTCAGAGGGATGGAAAAATTCCTTCTGATTTCCTCCATCTGTTTACACAAGGGGAATCCTGCAAATTCCTACCTGATTCTTAACTTTCAAGGATTATACGTTTAACAAAGGAACAGTTACAAACTAATTTGTGCCTGGATAACCTGACCCAAGCCTTTGTTACCTCTTTCTATCAGAACTGTGGACTTTTTCTAACATCAGCTCAGCCAGCATCAAAAATTATGAACTGCAACTTGAAAACATCAAACTGCAAACACTTCCTCCTAGTCCCAACAGTACACGACAAAATTGGGGGTTTTCTCCATGAATTTTTAGCAATCAAAGATTATTTGTAAAAAATTCCCTTGCCAAATACAGGAAAATATGTACCCAAGAACATACATCTAATATTTTATGGGGTCTTTTTTTTCTCTTTTTCACAGGAAGACCACTTCTGTAGAAAAGTTCTATGCATTTGCTATAAATTATTCGCTTTGTAATATAACAGTGTTTATGGAAAGCCCATTGGGAATGGAACAATGTGCTTCTTTCTCTCTCTTACATGTGGTTTGGTCACTTCCTCTGCCTCAGCTCCTGGGGACTCTGCCCAGAGCCTGAACAGACAGTTCAGTTTTGTCCAACCTGGTATCATCATGAAATTCTATGTAACTTCAGTGCCTTCTTGGCACTTTTGTCTTTTGTTTTGCAATCCATCTCTGGTGAGCTGGGAATTCTTTGCAAGAAAAAACGAAGCATGGGCCTCTCTTCCTCCTTGGTGCTTCTCTTTTCATGTCTAGCTGGGAAGTAGAGCTTGGTTTATTCTGTCAAGATAACTGCATGACAGTGCAGCAGAAGTTGAGTTTATACAGTTTACCAGGGACAGTCTGGAGAAAAAAGCATTTTCCGGCCTGCTATATATTTTTTCTATTTGTCTGAAATTCTGCATCAATCATGCTAAGTAATTTAATCGTTCTCTCAGAAAATTCTTTTTGTGCCTCATGGCAGGTCAACATATACTGCTACTTGTTGCCACCTTTTTTTTTTCCTATCCTAATACATGTATCTTTACTTACAATTTATTTTTAACTCTGACAACAGAAAACTTGCCAACTGCTAAAGTGTCAAAAATTCTGAGTAAGTAAATGAAAATAACTGAGCAGATAACAGATAACCCCTCCTCATGGTGCACAGTTTCTGTGATTCCTTTTGCTATTCCTTTTCAGAAGTGCAACACAGAGCAGGAAACAATTTGAAAGCACAAAATTCT
Source organism: Nicator chloris (assembly GCA_013400495.1). NCBI lineage: Eukaryota > Metazoa > Chordata > Aves > Passeriformes > Pycnonotidae > Nicator > Nicator chloris. The sequence goes on from WAAE01015948.1 coordinate 43,015, forward strand.
GGTTTTAGTGGATGAAGGTACATACATTCACTCCAGGATAAAGGGCTTCAACATTAATACAGAGGATTATTCAAATAAACCATATAAGAGGCAGGTACATTATTACTGATTTCATATTGGCTATTTCTTACTTTTTTACAATGTTCAACGTCTGCCCCCTACCTTCAGATGATATGTTTTGTGTTTAGTCAGGAATGAGCCATTTTTTTCTTTTTAACAACCAGAACTGAGCATGGCTCAAAGGCTCTCTGCCTCAAGAGAACAAACATTCTTCTCAGCTGGGAATCCATTTTCAGCAGTGTCAGTGATAGCTCAGCCTTCCTTGCGCTGCCAGCACTGGACCAGTCAAATGGCCTTATGTGACAAGGGACTTCATTCTGGGCACTTTGAGTGAAAATACCTGCAGAAGAAGGTACTCATACACACACACACGTGTGTGTGTGTCTAATTTTTTGCAACAGGGGTGCTTGATCACCAGTCCTCCTGCCAAGACTGACTTTACAGTTTTTGCAAACCAGCACTCTGACTTTAATTTGGACTCGTACGACAGATGTTTATGGATTCAACCTCTCCTGTTCCCCTAGAAGAAAAAGACTCTTATTTCTCCTTCACCTCCTGAGGTATCACCTCAGATTGACAGTAGGAGCCTTTCCACAAGCTTTAAGCCCACTTGGCAATCCTGTGGCAAGCCAGTGTTCTGCTGCAGACAGTGTGAATGCAGCTGAGACCTCAGCACTGCAGTGGCAGTGGGGAGAAGCCCCTGCTAAGGACTGGGGCTGGAGCCTGAGCTTGCTCTGGAGAAAAGGCTATTTCCACTTTCTCCTGGAACCATGCTCCCTCTCCTGGCATGGTACTAGCTTTTTTTTCTCAGCCTCTCACATCACTCTGTCACTTGTCACCATACGGAGAAAAAAAAAGTCAAGGGGAATTTCATGCAGTCTAACAACCAAAGAATTTCTGAATTTCTATGTTCTGTGATCATCCAAAGAATACATTCTGCTGTAAGTGCACTTGCTTATACCAGATCAAGAGATGTAAGTTACCAGTTCCCTTTTGGTTTTTGTGCCTACTGACAGGGCTAACAGATTCCTGCAGCTTTGGCTGTTGTGACAGTGCTTGGTCAGACCCACCAGATGCTCCTAATCAGGATGCTCTCAGGCTGGAAGACTGACATCTCTGCTGCCAAAGTTTCCTTGCTTTCCCCAAATCCTCCTTGTGAAGCATGTCTACCAAGAAAAGCACAGATTTTCTGTTATCACCAGCTCCACCGGGGGTCGTTGAATGACAGCTCCGTCTGGCAGGGAATTTGACACCTCTCTGCTGTACCTCTGCCAGCAAAAGTGTTTTAAGTTTCCTTCAGTGTCAACCTGGTTCTGAAAGCTCCATCTGTCTGCAACTTTGTCAAATATGGGATTCCAGCTGTTTTAGAAATAAACTCTGTTAGCTATTTGGGTGATGTGGAGAATCAGACGTTTGTCCTGGTCATTTTTTTCCTTCCCCTACTACAGCAGTGGCTTTCTCTCAGGGAGGTATCAGAATACATCCTGTAACTGGAGGACAATAGGTAAGAACCACAGAAAAACCTGTTCCCTGCTGTTGTGTTTGGATGTACTGGTCTCCAACATCACACCCAAAAGTTGTCCATCCTCTTCATCTAACTCAGCTAACACAGAGTTTGAGATTCAGTATTTTCTGAAAAATTAAAATGTAAATGTTGGGAGCAGAAAATTGGTAGTACAAACTGTTTCATACTGTGAAAAAACCAAAACCTCATGTTTGAGCTCTGGGGGCTTGAGATAAGCTAGAGAGTGAATAGTGCTTTTGTCAGGTAGAAACCAGGAAAATGAGAAGGGGAAATGAAACATTTTAAAAAAGAGGAAGGGTGGCTTTGAAAAGCTTAAGAACCACAGTGCTGGATGAAGGCAGTGCAGGTTATGTGACCTGCATAACTTGCACACTTTTTCTGTTGCTGAGAATTGGTTGCACTGTTTGGAAACAGTTCACTATGGGGGGTTTAAAGGGAGTAGCAGGATACCAGGATAATGATAACTTTTAAGGAAGTGTGTATGTGGTGGTGGAGTGTTGGGTGATGCTCCATGGAAGAGGACTAGGAACTTACTAGGACAAAAAGGAGCAGGATAGAAGGAAGATCAGGTGCAAACATCAGTAGAAAGCTTATGAGGGGAAGAACTAATGTGAGTGCCTTGTGCACTAGCAGAAGTTGGGGCACAGTTTCTGGCTGTGCTGGTTATTTAAGGGCAGATCTGCCTGGAGTGACAGAGAAGTCTATTTGCTGCTTGCCTGCACTTTATACCCTATGTATGGGATTTTCCCGTTCTGCAAAAGCTGGGGAGGGATGCACAAGACCTGACCACAGGCTGTGGAACGTCGCATCAAGTTGCCATATGCTCTGCCCTGTTTAATTTAAAATTGCTGTGAGCTCCACTGTGCTTAGAGACAGTACGGAGCCACATGGTGCAGCTGAGGCTGCGTGCTGGCCAGGGCCCTTGGCCATCCCTGCAGCTTGGGCAAAGTACGGACCTGCTTTTAGACTGAGTGCCAGCAGAAAGCCAAGGAAAGCTGGACTAATGTATCACTGGGCTCTGCTGGGCATCCTGGAGGTGCTGCTGGTTATGTGGGCCAGGGAGAAATGGGTACCAGAGAAAGGGAGGCCCACATCCTGTTCTTTCTGCCTGCAGAGATTTACACCCAGGCGGCAGGAGAGAGCCCTCACCACAAAGCTCTAGGGTGCTCTTAAGCAACCCACCTGTTGGGGCTGTTTCAAGTTTCACACTGGAGCAAGTGCAAGCACCATGCCCTTGGCTTACTTTTCGCTCCTCTGCAGACGTGCAGGGCTGCCTTGGGAGACCATCCTGTTGGGAACAGGTGGCTCTTGGTTCCAGTCCCTGGTCCCAGGGCTTGTTTAACCCTGCTACATGGGAGCAGGTCAGAAAGTGGCACTAGTCCTTGTTATCTTCCTCTCCTGGAGAAGAACAATTATTTTTTTCTAGCACAACGGCAGCTGAAAAACAGGAAAAGAATTATGTCCTTTCTAGAGGTCACTGATTACCCACAGCAGGCTATTCCAGAGTTTATTTCTGTTCTGCCTGTCCCTGAGCCCAGTCCATCAGCCTCAGCTGGTCCCCTGGGTCAGCACACTGGTTTCTCACGGCCAATATGGCAAGTACGCATCAGTGTTTGTTATTAGGGACTGATCAACACACAGCGGGTTCCCACCACCCCAGAGCTTGCATAAGATTTAAAAAAAGGGCCATATTTCTAATTAACTGATGATTTATCTTCTTGTTATCTCATATCTGCACTGTTGGACTGTGTAAATGACTTGCCAATTTATTAAGGATCAAACAAGCTCTCATCACCTGCCTGAACCAGTCCCCCTGCCTTGGGACAGTTGGCAAAAAAAACTATCTGTTTGCTTTTTGCCCTTTACCAAACCTCTGCCTGAGCTGTGCTAACAGTGAAAGTGAAGCTGTCTGGCCATGCCCAGAAGCAGCACTTCATAGATAGGAAGACTGCAAGTTAGGGGGGGAAAAAAACAGGGAAGAAGAAAACAATAATTAAAAGAGTTGCAGCATCACAGGAGTTTCCTGCCTCAGGGATGAGGTGGCTGCCAAGAATGAGCTTTCAGTTTTACAGGGAGGCAGAATTTAGATACCAAAATCCTTGGCATTGTTCTGGCTTAGTGCTGTGAAAGCTTGGCTTTAAGAGTCGAGCTCTGAACAGTCAAAGGCCCAATTTGACTGTGGCTGCTTGGAATGTGCTGCAGGGGACAGTCATATGATAGGGAGGGCTCATGAAAAAGAGGCAGTGAGGGACCTTGGCTTTTTGTGTGGTGATGGTGAGGAATGAGGGCAGAGCTAAAAGAAAGTGCAGATGAAGGAGCTAAATTCAAGGGGTCACTGCAGAGTAGCAGCATTACCCAACCTTACCTGAGGGAACAGCTCAGAACAGTGCTGTTCCTTGGATTAATATTTTTATATCGCTTCCTGAGCATAACACCACCTCCAGCAGCACCTGGTTTTTCCAAATTGCTGAATGACAGCATTACAGAAAGGCATATAAGTATTTTCTAAAGCAGTTTTGTCACTAGGTAAATGCTGGCTCTCAGGTGAGACGTGTGTTCAAGTGAAGTATGTCCTTCAGAGCACTAGCCAACCATAAAGGCCTGAACTTTTGAAGCAGAAAAAAAAGGATTAGGGCTTTAGTAGATAAATTTATTAGTAGATAAATTTGCTTCAATTAAGATTAATTTTTGATAATCCTGGCTTGGACTGAGTTGAATTCAGAGTGCCCAAAACAGTGTAAACCTCATTTATTGCTCTTCAGATGTTTGCAGACCTAGAATAACAGCAAGACACAAAGCAGCCATTTGAAAGGAATCAACTGCAACCTCTAAAGCCTAAGCCAAAGAGCAGCAGTCCTGCCCTCCTCATGATGACAAGAGGGCCTGCCTGCAGCACAATGTAACCCAGGAAGGCCCAGGTGTCCTGGTGCCAACACTTGGTGCTGCAAAGCCCCCAGGTTACTCTGCCTTGCCCTGCAATGATTTCAGCCCTCCCTGGTGCACAGAGGCACTGTCACATCTGTCACTTCAGAGCCATTCTCCCAGGGGACTCCAGACAGCTGGGGCCATGCAAAGGCGGGAAGGCAATTGTGCAGCAAGCCAAGCACCTGGGAAGGAGGGAATAGCATGGAAGAAAAGGAGCAGGCTGAGTGCTCTGTGCTTGCATGTGTGGGTATGTGTAGAAAAGCAGTCCTGTGGGGGGGTGAAGGAAGCACCTGTGTGTTTCTGTGGGCGCTGAAGGGGCTCCCAGAAAGACAAGGAGAACACACCAGCTCTTGAGGCAGAGCTGGCTTGTGTGTGAATGACGTGGCAGCTATGCAGGGTGGTGGGGCATTCCTCCCCACAGAGGGGAATATCCCCAGGCCACTAATGGACAGTCATTGCTAAATTAAGTATGTCTGAACCACTTGTTCTTTTCTTACATGTTTGCACTTGTGAAGGAAGAGCAACACAGGCAGATCTCTTAGCACAGGAGGAATTGTAACAAGAAGGAACTGGAATGTGGGGAAGAAAACTCCACAGGTGTAGACTTGAGGCATATAACCCTTCGGCATACGAGGTCAGACTAGGAAATTAGAGACAGCACTCATTCTGCACTACTTTTACAGCTCAAAGAGAGTAAATACCATTGTCCCAGGAAAAAGCACAGACCATTTGCATGGGACTAGCCTTAATACTCAGCCACACTCCCCTGCGCATCCGCTGAAGGAAGAGAAGGGCAAGAGTGAATCATAGCAGCGAGTCAGAGTGCACGAGTTACCCTTCCCCTCTGATTCACCCTCTAGCTGTGCCTCTTCCTCCATCAACTACCAGGGCACCTTGACCTCCCAGCTGGAACATCTCAGGGTAGAGCTGAGGAGACACTGCTTTTACCTTCCCATATGCAGCTGGGGCAACACTCAGCTTTTAATTCTAGCACTTATATCTCAGCACTTAACAGAGCTGGTGCTGTAGCTGGGTGGATGGGAAGGGACTAGGCTATGGGTTTGACACCACCTCAAAGCCTGTAGCTAGCCCAAAGCACCCATTTGCTGGTTCCTTCTATTACATCTGCAAGCCAGCTGTGATGGTAGGGTATGATTCCCCTCCTCCCCCTGCCAGCACACACACAATTACACTAACACAACTTTCTTATCATTATTGGGGGTTATATGAGGTGGACTGGTGCTGGGGGCTTTGTACCACCACTAGTATGAATTACAGCTCTGCTGGTATAACAGCTCCTTTTACACCAGAAGTGCTTTGTCTGTCTAGCATGGTCTACTGTTATTGCTACATCTGTAAATCACTCTTAACATAAAGCTTAATGATCTGCATCCCCCTTTTCCATGAACCCCTGCCAAACAAGAGCACAATGCTGCAGCTGTAGCTATTAAGCTATGGTGGCAGCAAAGCACTCCATTAATACCTCATGCTCAGCAGTTTGTGATGCATGAGAGCTGAATAATTATGCCCTTGTTACCCTCGAATGAGAGGCACGATTGCCAGAAACAAGCATTTACAATTAAAAAAAAAAAGACCAAAACCCAAAAAACTATCAAGTCAAGGACAACATTAGTTCATTCATAAAACAAGCCATTCTGAGCAAAAGGACAATGAGGCAGAAAACAGGCTTACATTAATGAGCCAGTTGTTTCTAGAGCTGTATTGTAGCCCCTCAGAAAGGCCTCCACAGCCTCTTTGTCCCAGCTGTTTTGAGAAACTGGTAGACAGCGATTTAGCCAAAGCTCTTGTTGCAATGAGTTGCACTGATAGGGAGTTTAGTTTAGGTTTGAGGTACAGGTATGGGAAGCAGGGCTTTAGCAATGTGAGTATCAAAACCCAGAGCTCTGAAGCATTTAAAACTGAGCAGGCAGGCAAAAGAGACTGAAAATCGGTGTTAGGGAAAATAGGAGTGATGAGTCTGTCCTCCTTGCTGAGGATGCCTTGCTGCTTACATCAGGATAGCAGCTCACACCTTTGGTTAGTGGAGTGCAGAGACCACAGAACAATTAAGTAACTGTCCCCTCCTCACCTAGAGCTCAACATGAGCACAGATTTCAGAATCATGTCTGCACCGATATTTCTGGGAGAGGAACAGCTGGTGCAAAGGAAGTAGTTAAAATGAGGGCTGTAGTGCAGACAGACTTGCATTATTTTGAGCAACATTGCTCCATTCTCTAAGCAAGGGTAGAGCATATGCTAACAGAAAACTTGTCATCCTTTTTGTCTTACCATGTTATGCTTCCTGTAAGTCCAAGTGAGCACTAAAAAGAGAGCTCTGACATACACCCCAAGCTTAGCCTGCCTCTGTGCAGCACACCTAGCAGTGCATACCTGGCTGGGGATTTGCTGTCCCCATCTGGCTGCATACGTGTCATGCTGCAGAAGAATGTGCTTGTGCTGTCACCTCCTCGTGAAGCCTGACTCTCACCTCAGGACTTGCCAACTTCAAAACAGCCAAGTCTGGTTTATTTTCCCACCAATAATTCAGCCAAGAGATAATGGGTCATAAGAAACAAACTGAGTAAGTGATCAGGGCACGTGGGCTGGTCAAAGCAAGTTTCACTGGGATGCCTGGAGAGGACTGGAATTGCAAGAAGTCCTGTCTGGCATGCTTTACAGCTATGGCTGCCAACATTTCTGTTTGTGGGCCCTGATTTTTTTTCCAGCATGCATAATTTGCATTTTTGGATAATAAGCTTCCCTCATTTAACTTCTCAAGAGTCCAGGAAATGCACAGGTACGCCCCACTCCATTCCTCTCCCACCCGTGATCCACAGACCTTTCATTGAAAACCACAGCACAGTACAGACCACAAAGTTCTCCAAGACTGCAGTGCAGTGTTTTAAGTGCAGGTGTTGTCATGCAGCTGAAGCTCGACTTGAATTTTTAAAACCATTTATTGGCAGGTTACAAACACAAGTAATGCAAGTAAAACCCTTTCAAACTGCTCAGGCAAAGTATCTCCTTGAGACAATACCGATGAGGTTATATTGCCAAAAATCCTTCAAGCTACATATTGAGAAATAAGAAAATTAATGGAAAGGGTATCCCTAAAACACACAGTTCAATTTATAGCCACGCTTACAACAGAGGGACATGTGAGCTTCAATCCCACTGGAAATACAGGTGGGAAGAGGATGGAGTCCTTCAGACTCCAAATAATTTCAATCCCAGGATCATCTTTGCCCTCTTGTGGACAACCTTCCCTCCTGCAGCTTCTCGGCAGGTTCCTGTGCAGACGGCAGGAACAATGCAAAATACATTTCTGCCCTTCCCTGTGCTTCCTTCCGCGGGCTAAGAATAGCCAATCCAAGGGGCAGCCACACCCAAAGCCCAGCCAAGCAGTGACCCTTGCTTGGCTCTTGCATGGCTGCAGCTGTGTGAGAGAGCAGCTCCTGCTCCTCGCTGCAAGGACTAAAGGCATCCCAAGGCAAGGAAACACATCTGTGCCTTGGCCGAGGGATTGATGGACAGTGACCAGGTGGTGCCTGTGCACTGACAAAGGAAAGCTGCCTGCTACCAAGCCCATATTCTGCCCTGCTGCACTACATTCCGGTCATTTACAGTGAACCAACTTGGATTATGCTCCTGAGAAGGGGGTTGTCATGATTCTAGCAATAACACGACTTAAACTGTGCTCATGCTTCAAATTTTTAAATCTAGTATTTCTGAGTTATTTTCTCATGGTGTAAAATCCACCACAGACATACCTTTCTAATACAACATTCGGCCTTGATTGTTTTCTTGCATCTAGGTAATTAAAAGCATTTGAGACCTTTTTCCCTTTTGACTCCTTACGATTACACTCATCTCTGGCAACTTCATCAAAGAGGTAATTTCATCTTTAAAATTATTTCACCTTTTCATCTTACAAAATAAAGAAAAGCATACTGTGGCATTCCAGTTTCTCTGCCAACAATGAAGGAAGTGTCATTCTCCTCCTGTGTACAAGATGACCACCAGGTAATAAGTAATCTGTAGAATTATGAAACAAAAAAGTGCTCCTCTGCCAGAAAGCAAAACATGCAGGTTTACTTCCTTTTCCTCACCCCCTACTACTGACAATCAGCCAAACAAATTTTGAAAGATCAAGTGGCTCTCCCTCAACCAGGGAAGTCAGTGACCTGCATTTTCCTACACCAGAATAAATTATTTGTTCTCAAAACCTTTGTCTAGGTTGTGCTCTTTCCTTTAGCAAGTCTGCCCCTTTATTTTTCCCAGTTCCATGTAATCAAGACAATAGGAAGCAGCACCTGGATTATGCTTCTCATAGTAACTTACAGACCACAAGTAAAGGCAAACTACTTTGGCTGGACTCTGTGGTCAGGGGCAATACTGACCTTATCAGATCTTTTTCCTGGGAACTTCCAGTGAGAATATCCAGCCAGTTGGACACTCTTCCCCAGGAACAGGCAGACACAATGCAAGCTCTTTCCTCCAGGAACAAAGAATGATGTTATTTCCTATGGCTGGCTTTGGGACAACTACATAGCAACACCAAATCATAGCAGCAAGAACAAGAAACACTTATTTACTAAACCTTTATTAAAAAAAATTATTACAAAATATTTTATGAAGTTTCTTAGATCAAGAAAACAATGCATTACAAAATATCACAGGTTTAGAATGATAAAAAATATTTAAGCATTTAAAAACTATTTAGATCGAAATTCAAGCCAACACTGGAAACAAAACTATAGAAGTCTTACTTTATATATATAAAATTAATGTATTATCATCCTGCTTTAATAATAATTAAAAACCACTTAAATTCTTAATGGTATTAAAAGTGATATATAGCTCTGTCCAGCATAACATTTAATATCCAGAGAGCTGCTTATGTTTACAGCAATAGACTTTAAAAGAGATGATTTTCCACCTTAAAGGCACTATCAGCATCTTGATTTGCTACAATTTTATAGAACCTTTGAAAAATTTCACTAAGAATTTCCCTTCAGTGTAGAAAGCTTGGTATTTTATTGCACAAATCTGAATGAGGATCACCATGACAGCCATTCTGCAAAACTATCTCGTGCTGAGCTCTAAGAATTGTGTGAGATTGCTCGCTGCTCTTTCAGGTTGGAAGGTGCAAAGGTAGAACTCACCTGTAACAGACCACAACCCTTGCCTGCTCTTTTGAAGCACAGGGTACAAGCAGTAAGGCACAATTCCTTCCCATACTCAGAACCAAAGGGCACTGGTAGCACTGTGATTTTAATGTGACTTTTGCTTCTTTCCAACAGGCTTTACTACCAGTTATGATGTACAGAGATGTTCACTTTGCCAACAGAAGAAATTTGAGGCAGTTGTATCTAACAGCAGTTCTGCCAGAGCTCCCTTCACTCTCCTGAACAATCCCTATCCACTTAAGGCAAAATCAACCACCTGAATGGAAGCAATTTAAATATGTGGTTTACATAAGGTCGGCTGATTTCATCAGAAGCAGGCTGGGAAACAAGCAAAGGGCTTTGCTGACAGAGCACGAGGGGTAAAAGACATCCAGCCATACACACAGAGCTCCTGCAGAACCAGACATTTAATCCAGCTCCAACAGCATTCTCTAGGATCAGTCTAATTAAGAGACAGACATTTAAAGCCAGCACCTGACACCGGAGGCATCAAAGGGGCATGTCAAAACTGCAGACCAGTCTGCTCAGTCACTGCAGCAAGGAAGCCTCTCCCCCACCTAGATTGGGAGGGCAGAGGAGCTAGGAGTGATAAGGAAAGCTAGAATATAGGAAGCTGATAAAGCAGGTAAAAAAATAACCTCACAGAAGCAGAAAATGGCGCACACACATGCAAATCTGCTTCTCAACTATTTTAAAACAGAGCAAAAACACCTTATGTGGTGCAAGGATTAACAGCACTGTCATGCATGTTAGCAACAACTGGTTTGGAAGCAACATTTTAGGCAACTGCCTTAAACCTACAACCATTATGTGACTTGCTCCCAGTATTTAACTACTATGTGACAGACTATTGCCGGGTAAACTGCCAAGGCTGGGAGATGACTTCACAGTTCCCTTTCTGTATCTTCAGGAATGAACATCCATAACACATCACTTAGGTGGGGAAAAGCCTATAGGAAAAGCAACCAAAACCCAGACCCAAATTAACTTATCTTCAGGCTGAGAAAAATAACAGGAAAAATTATCTCAAGATAAAAGTCCATTCATGGTGCTGCATTGCTTAACAAATACTTAGCAGCACAGTGTTGCTCTTACACTATTTACAGCTAACAATTACAGATGAAGATTTAAAGACTACAGACATTTTGGTGTGGAAAAAAATTCAGTAGGACTCTAGGCAATAAAAAGAAACCAAACTGAGACTGTTGGAATGTTACTTCTATGGGCACGGTCCCCAGAGTAAGACACTGCAGATCATAGAAGAGATATTTCTCATTATGGATGTTTTGTATCACCAGTAACACCGCTTTTAAACCAAACATCTCTAATCTACCCAGATATCAGAGACAGCTACAGCAAGCACTGACTGAAATCAGGTTTTAGTGCAAACAGACACTAATAAATGCAAGGGAAAAAAAAAAGCCAGTCCAAAGAGTATTTCTTCTTTACAACAGAGAAAATTCTATGAAGGAAAGTATCTCTTCTATGCATAGCTCTAAAACCAAGGTACAGCTTTAACTTGGTGCTTCACACCACCCAGCAAAAATTTACATCCTCCAAGCAAAGTGTAGTGGTTTCAGTCTCAGGCCATAGAGAGAGAGAACATCACAAACTCACACTCATCGGAAAGTGGCAGCAATGGAAAAAAACAACTTTGACTTGCTATTACAGCCCTTTGTCTTAAAACAGCTTCCTCTTCCTTTCCCAAATAGAGCTCAGCCATTTTCTGGAGGGCTTGGTCTCAATGCTGCCACAACAGCTTACAGGACTGGGAACACACCAGATTGGGATAGCTGTGAACCAGTTAACACCTGGAAGACACAGCAAATGTCTCAAGCACTCAAACAAGAATTGTTTTTGCATAATCGTTTTTGCTTTGGTATTTTGGAACATCTCCTGGCTTACAGTAATTCACTCTGCTTTTGAAGGCTTTCCTCTTAAGAGAGGCATAGCAGTCTTGCTTTTACCTCAGACATCAGAAAAATGCTTTTTCAGCACTTCATTTCTTTTACAGCCATCAACATCTGGTCTGACACATCCATCATTTGCCCGACATGTGTCCCATCAGTAGTGTTCCTTGCAGTCCTACAGACTGCTGCTTGCAAAACAAATCAAGGGGACAAGTGGTTATTTACCTGTTTACCAACTGAGCTAGTCAGCAGCAATGAGTCTCAAGCTACTGCCATATTTGTAAACATGGAAAATGGTGAGTTTCAAAACCATTCTGGCAAAACTTAGCATTATCTATACATAAACAAGCTGCATATGGTATTAACCTTGCAAGTAATATCCACCAGGGTAGAACCAACGAGCCTGTAAGGTTTTTCTCATTGATATTCAGATTGCTACTTCTGGGGTTGCTTCATGTAAATATTTATTCTTTATCTTATTCCTCTCACTGCTGGCTTTTCAAGTTTCTTCCTGCAACTGTTACTTTCAGTTTTGGCTTTCAAAACCACCTGAAAGAAGATTCTGGCATACAAGTCCAAACTCTGACAATCATGGGGTGCAAATCTGTCTCCTTAACATACCATTTACATTACCTTCCCCATAAACCCCCTACAGTCACTATACCATTAAACTGATCTCCACAGACAGAACTGAGATATAGGAGTAGTAAAAACAACCCAAAACCCCTTATTTAAGGATAAACATTCCTGTAAGGTTCCAGTTAGCTATCCCTTTTACATTCAGTTTGACTGGGAAGTACAAAAATTAATTCTGCTGTGATAATTTATAACTCACAACAGAAGCTTATGGTCCATTTAACCAGGAAATATCTTCAGGTTATAGCTCAGAATTTATGCCTCAGACATTCACCTTTATTAGTCAGCTGTGTCAAAATCAAATCAACACACTGCTGTCCTGAGGTTATTCTGTTTAGACCCAAGGTTTTTTAGTGCCTGTCATCCCAGCAGGTGGCAGGACCAGTTACCTTAGAACATGATGCTCAAGATGCCATTACCTGACCCAAGAATCCATAAAAATTTGTGATGAGCAATGCATACAAAATCGATTAGAACAAAGGAACAGAGGTTGTCACCTACAGTGCACTGAAAGTTCCTTTCAGTGTGCTCCAATTAAAAAAAAAAAGAAAAAAAAAGAAAAAAAAAGAAAAAAAAAAGAAGAAAAACAACTTCAGGAAGTTAGCTTCATTTATTCAATGGCTGATTTTCTGTGGCCCTCGGAGTGTTACCAGGATTCTCAGGGCGTCCATCGATGTTTTTTTTTCGTCTGAGAAAAAGCTCTATACCAAATTCAGCTGCAAATGCTAAAGTTGCAAAAAATCCAAATGCCTGTGAAAGTGACAGAAATACATGATTTTAAAATGCATAAACACTAACAGTATTCTAACATTGCTTGGAAAGATTTTCTGTACCATTTTATATACATTAATAATGCTTATATATTAAGACCAAAGTCCTCCTTAAATAGATAGTTCCATTTAAATTAGACACAGATCACAAATCATAATTCTAGCACATTCATTGCTGAAGTTTTTACCGTTTTCATTCTTTTAATCAAGTGTGAACCTTATACTATGTTCTAATCAACCTTTAATATTAAAAGTATCTTAGTTTCATTGCCAAAATCAGTTATTAAAGTAGCATAGCATACGGCAGACTATTTATCCAAGAGAGGGCTGCTGATTAATGAGAATAAATGAAGAAGAATAACACATGGAAGGTGAAGGAAGAGAAGATCTGCAGAGCCTGGGTCAGCAAGAGAGAATGAAACCACATTTTGTGAATGACATTTTGTTACTAGTCATGGCAAGATGAGAAGTGGTAAAGAGAAGGCAGCTTTTTTCAACCAAGGAAAGAAACATATGCATTATTCTAACTCTACCTAAATTTTACACAATTGGTTTGGAGCAAATTACTTTGACCTTAATAAGTATTAAATCACAGCAGTTTTTATTTTTCCTGCATCAAAAAAAAAAAAGCAAAGCTGAAACCTGATTTATGCTCAAATTATTAGGTCCAAATAGATCTACATCACATAAGATTACTATACAAGTGTATCTCTGATAGCTGATGCTGCCTGTGGAAAAGAATTATCTTGCTTTCCTTCCCAAATAATTTTTTCTCATTCAAGAATTTGATCTTTTAAACTCACATGTTCACAATTCCAAAGTTACTCAACAGAAATATTCAAATGACTAGGGAATTATGATATCTACAGCATCCCAAAAGCCCCATCAGTGCCTTGCCCTGAGCCTCCTCAGTGTTCCCTGGGAGATGAATGCCCTGTTGCTCTACTATTTCTGTCACTGAGGAAATTGCTGATCTTATTGCAACTGTGCAAGTCAGTGTTGTCCACATGTGCTCTGTAAAAGCAAAAGACAGGATTTCTTGACAACTTTGTGAGGGGGTGACATTATGAAAGGACAATTGAGGAAAAACAGAAATTTCAGAAGTAGGGTATCGGAGAACTAGGCAAGCTTCAAGAGATGACAGTGTTGAATAGCAAGAGATGACAGGAAATAATACAAATCCGAGGCAGCAGGCAAAAGGTGGGGAGCTGCAAATGCACACAGAGCTTTCCAGCAACCCTGAGGAATGATCCAAATCTTTGGATTTCTTATGGTAAGTTTCTGGAAGGTCTGAGATAGCTAATTCCTCCTGAAACATCACAGTGCACTGAGTTCTGTTCTTCTCTGCAAATTGAGTGAAGTTTAGAGGGCAGAGAAATTAACATACCAGATAAATACAAAGTAAATCTTGCCATTTTAAGACTTACACATGCAGCAATTTCAACATCAGAGCCAGAGCAGGTTGCAGAAAACACTGTTGATGCTAACAGAAACGAGCCACTTATGACTGGCACAGCCCAAAAATTCTGCAAATATATATATAAATATATATGTTATATAACTGTAGATAGGCTACCTAGAAAGTACAAACATCATAATAACAGCTGAGTTAACCTGCCTGTGAATTTATGTTTTGATACTTTGATGCAAGTGGAAGGTTCAGAAAATACATTTTACAACTACATTCCAAATGACATTCCACATTTTCAGCTATTTAAAGGAGTCTACCCTGTTTTTGTTTTTAAGTATTTAATTAATTTTACCTAACCACTTTCACAACCAAATTCAAGCTCAGGACAACCATGAGCTTTATTTCCTAAGTAAAACATTTGCGAAATTAGAAAACTCTAAGTAAATGTGCTCATTCAAACCTTTTACTACACTCCCTTATCTGTATCCTCACATAAAGACCCTACTGTTTGCTCTGAAGGCAAATAGGAAGGGACACTTGTGAGATGGAATAATGTTCCTACTGACTTCACAGAGCAACTTTCTCCCACTGCTGGATCTTCTGAAGTACAAAGCCATAAACTGTAACCAGTTATGACTATTGCCAAAAGGGAGGTAGTCTACACCCAGCAGGAAATGAGGTAGGGTAAACTGATAAATTGCAGGCATCATGCTGGTGGTAAACTGTATTCCATATCTGTACACATACACGATGGCTATGCTGTAGTATTAGTAGCGTTAATGTGGAAAGACTTTTCCACACAAGTCCTAAAATCCTGGGTAGTCAACTTTGAAAAAGATGTCAATACAAACCCTCAAAGTTGGCTTATTTTTAAACTATAAGATACTTTAATCTACCCGTTACATGGAGAAGAAAAGGATATTCATTTTGCATAGGCTTTTTATTCCACAGCAGACTTTATGCACTTAGAAGAAATGGTTTGGTTTTCAAAAGAAAAATGTTTTCTTACCAGTTTCTGCACTTTATCTTTCCCCAGTGATCCATAAAAATCAGTGCAATACACACACAGAATGAAGAGGCTCAAAAGAAAGGCACTGCAGCTTATGAATTCAAAGAAGTAAAGTCCACCACAAATGCTGCAATCGTCCACAATTTCTTCACAAACAACAGCCACAAAAGAGAAAATCTGCAAACAAATAACATGCTTGAATTGGATCAAGTCTCTAACATCTTCAACATGCAGACATCGCTGATATGAAGATTAATAAAGCTAGCTGTGACAAAAATTCTCAATCTATAAAGTGTTTGGTGAAGTTCTGCACTACTTTCTTACAGACATAAATAATTATACAATGACATGATTTACACTTGGCTGATAAAGGTGGTCAATAAAGTAGACTCAGGTAAGCTGAGCACACAGCCAAACAGAGGCTTCTTGATTATACAGACAAGATTCCTGTTTTGTGGTTTTGTGCAACTGCCAGTTGGAAGCAGACAAGGCAGCATGGGGAACTCGCATCCTGCAAAAATGCTACTGCTTACTACACACAGCTGCACTCAGTTCTGAATGTATTTGGGTTCAGGGCAGTGGGGGAAACTGGACAGCACTGACACACTCAGCTACCTCCCCTAAAAGTTCACAAGTGATGTTACCTCATTTGATAAAACTTCAGAGAAACTCCATGAACCCATACTCACATGCCTCTGACGCAGTAATGATGGAAGCTCAAGTGTTCTTGGAACCAAAACTTTACACTACGTTCAAGCTATGTTGGACAATGTTCAATCTATGCAGAGGTTTATCTTCACCTTCCTGCCACAGTGTGTTTTGAAAAAAAAACGTGACTTAGTTCCTGTACAGTCACCATATCCCTGCTGCTGGATTTTCCACTATTTTATTGTACAAGAAAGAATATTGCTTCATGTAACTGTTCGCTTATTTTGGCCACTTCTTGCTAGTTTCCTTCATCCCATAAACTTGGTATAGCTTTACAGATCTTCATGGTAAGGAAGAAGTAAAGATTAAATTTAAATTAAAAAAATAAATTAAAACAAAATTAAAACCATGAGCAGGAATCAGACTGGGTCATAAAATTGAGGCTGATATTAAAATAACGATCATATTTTACTAAGAGTATGTGGGCAATAAAGAGGTTGACAGTTCTTTGTTTTTAAAAAAAAAATCTAAATTTAAGATTCAGAATTGTTCTTGGAAAATAACCACCAGTTTTTGGTTTCAGTTTTCTCACAGTAAAAACAAGAACAACAACTTAGCAGTAGGAAATGTAAATTCCCCTTACAAAGCCAGGTCTCAGAAGAGGACTTCAGAGAACCATGTTTTGGAAATGCAACAACATAAGGTAAACAGGAGCTCAGAAAGAGAAAGAATGGGAGATGGGAAACTTCAATACTACTGTCAGGCCTCCACATGCCTCCTTTCTCTCTCACAGTGGCTGGCAACACAAATTTCTCAGCAGCCCTTGCACCTAAACCAGTAAACTGTAATGTCAGTCCAGGAATGTTTTAACTTTGATTTTCTAGTTTTTATGGTCTGGGGGGGCGTTTTGCATTTCTAAACATGTGCTTACAGCTGTATCCAATGACTTTAAATTTCACATTTTTCACAAGGTGAGCTGTGAGATAGCACTGTACACGAAAACTGATCTCTTTTAATAAGCACTGGAAACTGAATGCCATCTTTCACTTTCACTTGGGCTGAAACAGAACAGAAAGAAAATAAACCTGTGCTTAAAAGAAAGTATATGTCCAGATACCCATAATATGATCTAAATAACTGAAAAAAGCTTCTCCACTGAGTGTACAGACAAGTTGGAAAAAATCCCACTCAAAGAGCAGTTATAAAGGGTTCAGTGTCAAATAATTGAGATTTACCAAGTAGAATCCTGTGTGGGACTTGTCCAAGTCAATATTCAATTTTTTTATTAATAAGCTGAGTAATAAAATAGAGTACATCACTTAAAAAAAAAAAGTTGGCTTGAAGAACTTTGAGTAAGTGCTTTGATTAGGTTAATATATCAGCAGCACATTTATAAAATGCCAGAGAGCTCTGCTTGGGTTTCTTAACTTGCTCTTTGATATCATTATCAGGAAAAAAAGGGATTCCTCTGTTGTCCAATGACCACAAAAATAATAATAGTTTTAAACACCAAAAGCATTGTTGGAGAAGCAGTTGGTTTGGATTTTTTTTATGTTGTTATGAGTCCTCTCTGTATGTACACCAGAAATTAAACATCTTCATCTGTCTCTTACCAGCAAGAAATTATTCATTGATACTGACATTACTGTTGGAAGTTTCTAAACAAATGTCAATTTTGTAAAGAAGATTTAACAACTGAATTGCTACAAAAGAATTTTACAAATGAATTGCTACAAAAATAGAGCAGATCAATGAACTTGCCAACAAGCCTGTGAAGATGCTTGGCAGTGGGATTCCCAGTACAAAATCTTCTAGTTCAGATGGGTCATATATTAATTCTCTATTAAGTCTGCACAATTCGGGCTACTACAGGACATGAACAGCTCAAAAAAGAGCTGATTTTTAAGCCTGAATTATGATTTTCCTTTCCAGCTAGGGTACTTTGACTAAAGCTAAAAAACAGTTGATGACAACTTGTCCTGCTTTAGGTAAGAATTAGTTTCTATCTCAGTCTTAGCATAATACCCACTGTGCCATTTACCTTTGTGCAGAATTTGAACCAGTCATGGGCTACCAAAAACATTCCACATATTAAAAAAAAACAAAACAAAACAACATCCTAGAAACCTGGGCAGTAACATGCCTCCCTGCATTCTTTCAGCACTCACGTTTTCCTTGTCTCATATGCTCATAAGAATTGGCTAAGGTTACAGTGTATGCTATTATTCATCTGAAGAAAAGTATTTCTTAGGTCTAGAAGCCAGTTTTCTGCAGGTGATTTCAGAGTACTTTATAAAATCCTTGATCACCTCTAAAATGAACAGAGCCCACTTTCTGATTGCAACACATTGTTTAGCAGTCCACAGAAGCAATTGTCAGGGCATAATTCCAGTAACAACCACTATTGTAACACCAAGACAATAGATGTTAATGACCATCACTGGCATTTCCAAAAATCAACATTTTCCCAGAACAGGAACCTTCTTACTGCAGAGACTGAGCCTTCCACCTTCAGGACCTTCTGGGGCTTGTTTAAAGTGTTCTGACTGAGACCTCAAGATCTGTACATTTTGATAAAGGTTACAAAAAAGGAGGGGAAAATACTGGAAATTAGGAGGGTGAACAACCATAAGTCCATTTTCTTTTTCCTCTCACTGACAAATGGGTGCAGGCCATAAACTGCTACTTATTTAAAAACATGTCAGGCAGCTATTCATCCTGTTTTGGATAATGACAATTTTTCTTTTTTTTCTATTTAGAAAACATTTTAAATAATGAAACAGTTTAAGGCTTTGGTACATCAGTAAATTTGCCTACATAATCACTTACTTTATTTTAGTCAACGAACCTACTTATATAAACGTTCTGCTTGTCAGGGAGCAGAACCCAGCAGATCTTGCTTTAATAATCTCCAGTAGATGAACTGAAAGTTTATGTTCTATTATATTTATTTAAAGCATTCTTGGGTGTGATTTTTTTTAAACACTCTTAGAAAACTTTATTTTTGGCAGCGTTACCACTTTACGAACAGTAAAGGATATCACATTTCTGGTTGAGGGGTTTGACTGCGTGTGAGATGAAGCTTAAAACCCAATGTCCTCTCTGCTGCAATGGTGAAGTAACGAGAAAGGGTTGGAAATCACCTACAATTCCTGTGAGCATCTGACTAAAAATCACCTACAATTCCTGTGACACAGCTGACTAAAAAGCCACTGTGTTGGCTGCAAAATGCGCGCTGACACACATTTGCAGTCAGCTGCCCTTTGCCACCATGGGTTTCACTCATTACCTGCCACGACATTAGAGTGACACTCCTCACATCCTTATCACCAGTCACGCTGGTACATTTTGGAAGAGCCCCTCACCAAACACTGAACACGACCTCGCACCAGGAGCCCAACTGCTTGATTCAGGAGTAACATGTGGCAGAAAAGCCAGCAGAAAATAAGCCTTTTACTTCCTGCTGGGCCCAGGGCTGCCTGACGTGATGTTTCATGCGATGGGCCACCATGATTACAGGTTTCTGGTGCCGTTTTCTACCACAAATCATGGGAGAAATAGGCTCCTTCATTTTAGCATGGACAGTGCAGACTGAGGCTTAGAACGGGCTGCAGGAGCAGCAAGAGAGAAAGGTCTGGAGCTCATGACCCAGCAACGCCCTTCCCAGTTCTACTGCCTTATGGTAAGATTCAATCAAAGGCTTCTTCCTCCTGTTTTCATCCAATCCGGCCCTCAGAAGAAAGCACTACATTTCCTGCGAGGCTTCCCTCTGATTCTGAGCCGGAGCGGGTGGTGTTTAAGGCCAGCAGGCAGCTGGACCACGGCGGCTTCAGGTGTTAGCACCTACTCCTGCAGCTCGGACAAGAAGAAGGAACACTGCCAGCACTTCCCACCATAAACCGCTTTGAACCTGCATTATAAGCCACCACGCCAGCTTTCCACCTGAGTTACAGATCTGCACAATTTTAGTGACCCCATGCCACGTCCCAAGTCAGGACACCTTCCCGGCGTAGCCAGCCCTTTCCGACCAGCAGAATCCATTCCCTCGAAGCTTGTGTGCGGCCACCTCCCCAGCCTGCGCTGGATCACCGAGGAGTTTAATTTTTAAGCGGCGGGGGACCGTTCTAAAGCCGAAGGTCATCACAACAAGCTCGTTTCCATCCCAGAGCGGGGCGCCCCCGCCCTGCCGGGCTCAGCNTCTCTTACCAGCAAGAAATTATTCATTGATACTGACATTACTGTTGGAAGTTTCTAAACAAATGTCAATTTTGTAAAGAAGATTTAACAACTGAATTGCTACAAAAGAATTTTACAAATGAATTGCTACAAAAATAGAGCAGATCAATGAACTTGCCAACAAGCCTGTGAAGATGCTTGGCAGTGGGATTCCCAGTACAAAATCTTCTAGTTCAGATGGGTCATATATTAATTCTCTATTAAGTCTGCACAATTCGGGCTACTACAGGACATGAACAGCTCAAAAAAGAGCTGATTTTTAAGCCTGAATTATGATTTTCCTTTCCAGCTAGGGTACTTTGACTAAAGCTAAAAAACAGTTGATGACAACTTGTCCTGCTTTAGGTAAGAATTAGTTTCTATCTCAGTCTTAGCATAATACCCACTGTGCCATTTACCTTTGTGCAGAATTTGAACCAGTCATGGGCTACCAAAAACATTCCACATATTAAAAAAAAACAAAACAAAACAACATCCTAGAAACCTGGGCAGTAACATGCCTCCCTGCATTCTTTCAGCACTCACGTTTTCCTTGTCTCATATGCTCATAAGAATTGGCTAAGGTTACAGTGTATGCTATTATTCATCTGAAGAAAAGTATTTCTTAGGTCTAGAAGCCAGTTTTCTGCAGGTGATTTCAGAGTACTTTATAAAATCCTTGATCACCTCTAAAATGAACAGAGCCCACTTTCTGATTGCAACACATTGTTTAGCAGTCCACAGAAGCAATTGTCAGGGCATAATTCCAGTAACAACCACTATTGTAACACCAAGACAATAGATGTTAATGACCATCACTGGCATTTCCAAAAATCAACATTTTCCCAGAACAGGAACCTTCTTACTGCAGAGACTGAGCCTTCCACCTTCAGGACCTTCTGGGGCTTGTTTAAAGTGTTCTGACCGAGACCTCAAGATCTGTACATTTTGATAAAGGTTACAAAAAAGGAGGGGAAAATACTGGAAATTAGGAGGGTGAACAACCATAAGTCCATTTTCTTTTTCCTCTCACTGACAAATGGGTGCAGGCCATAAACTGCTACTTATTTAAAAACATGTCAGGCAGCTATTCATCCTGTTTTGGATAATGACAATTTTTCTTTTTTTTCTATTTAGAAAACATTTTAAATAATGAAACAGTTTAAGGCTTTGGTACATCAGTAAATTTGCCTACATAATCACTTACTTTATTTTAGTCAACGAACCTACTTATATAAACGTTCTGCTTGTCAGGGAGCAGAACCCAGCAGATCTTGCTTTAATAATCTCCAGTAGATGAACTGAAAGTTTATGTTCTATTATATTTATTTAAAGCATTCTTGGGTGTGATTTTTTTTAAACACTCTTAGAAAACTTTATTTTTGGCAGCGTTACCACTTTACGAACAGTAAAGGATATCACATTTCTGGTTGAGGGGTTTGACTGCGTGTGAGATGAAGCTTAAAACCCAATGTCCTCTCTGCTGCAATGGTGAAGTAACGAGAAAGGGTTGGAAATCACCTACAATTCCTGTGAGCATCTGACTAAAAATCACCTACAATTCCTGTGACACAGCTGACTAAAAAGCCACTGTGTTGGCTGCAAAATGCGCGCTGACACACATTTGCAGTCAGCTGCCCTTTGCCACCATGGGTTTCACTCATTACCTGCCACGACATTAGAGTGACACTCCTCACATCCTTATCACCAGTCACGCTGGTACATTTTGGAAGAGCCCCTCACCAAACACTGAACACGACCTCGCACCAGGAGCCCAACTGCTTGATTCAGGAGTAACATGTGGCAGAAAAGCCAGCAGAAAATAAGCCTTTTACTTCCTGCTGGGCCCAGGGCTGCCTGACGTGATGTTTCATGCGATGGGCCACCATGATTACAGGTTTCTGGTGCCGTTTTCTACCACAAATCATGGGAGAAATAGGCTCCTTCATTTTAGCATGGACAGTGCAGACTGAGGCTTAGAACGGGCTGCAGGAGCAGCAAGAGAGAAAGGTCTGGAGCTCATGACCCAGCAACGCCCTTCCCAGTTCTACTGCCTTATGGTAAGATTCAATCAAAGGCTTCTTCCTCCTGTTTTCATCCAATCCGGCCCTCAGAAGAAAGCACTACATTTCCTGCGAGGCTTCCCTCTGATTCTGAGCCGGAGCGGGTGGTGTTTAAGGCCAGCAGGCAGCTGGACCACGGCGGCTTCAGGTGTTAGCACCTACTCCTGCAGCTCGGACAAGAAGAAGGAACACTGCCAGCACTTCCCACCATAAACCGCTTTGAACCTGCATTATAAGCCACCACGCCAGCTTTCCACCTGAGTTACAGATCTGCACAATTTTAGTGACCCCATGCCACGTCCCAAGTCAGGACACCTTCCCGGCGTAGCCAGCCCTTTCCGACCAGCAGAATCCATTCCCTCGAAGCTTGTGTGCGGCCACCTCCCCAGCCTGCGCTGGATCACCGAGGAGTTTAATTTTTAAGCGGCGGGGGACCGTTCTAAAGCCGAAGGTCATCACAACAAGCTCGTTTCCATCCCAGAGCGGGGCGCCCCCGCCCTGCCGGGCTCAGCTCCGGGATGCTCTCGGTCTCTCCCCGGCCCCGGGCAGCTATCCTGCCAGGGCTGCTCCCTCCGCGCCAGGCCCGGCACGTCCCGCACGGCGAGGGGAGGACGGCACTCACCGACTGGACCACCTTGGCCGGCAGCCGCCATCCCCACAGGCGCCGCAGCGTGCAGCCAAAGGGGAGGCGGCGGGGCGCCTTCACCTGCGGTTCCGTGGTCTCGTTGTAGACGGCGCCGTTCTCCATGGCCGGGCCGGGCCGCCGGCTGCCAGCTGGGCAAAACCGAAAGCAAGAGGGTGGCGGGCGGGGTGGGGCGGGGCGGGAGGGGGAAGGAGAAGGGCGGGAGCCCCCGGGAGGCCCCATGACGCCCCGGAGGTGCCGGCGGACGGCGGTTGCACCGGCGGTTGAGTCCCGGCGGGACAAAGGCGCTCCCCCTGGCGGCCGCGCGCGGGAGCGGCCCGTGAGGGACGGCGCGGGGCCGCGGGGCCGCCTCAGGCCCGGTCTGGGCTCAGCTCGCTAACCGGGGGCTTGGTGAGTAAAGTTTACAAGACTATTCACTTGTCTCACGAGATTACGGTATCAGAAGGGGCTTTTAAGCCAAAGCTTTCCCTGCTTGCATTCACATAATCAATTAGTTTGGAAAAACCCTCTGAGATCATCGAGTCCGGCCTATGACCGAACACCACCACATCAACCACACCATGGCACTGGTGCCACCTCCAGTCTTGCCTTAAACACAGACACGCGCAGTGACGCCACCACCTCCTTGGGCAGCCCATTCCAGTGTCTAACCACTCTTTCTGTGAAGAAATTCCTCCTAATGTCCAACCTAAACCTCCCCCGGGTGCTCCTTGAGGCTATGTCCTCTTGTCCTGTCATGAGTTGTCTGAGAGAAGATTTCGACCCCCACCTTGCTGAAACCTCCTTTCAGGCAGTTCTAGATATCAGTAAGGTCACCCTATTTAGCCTGAAAAAAAGGAACCTCCTTTTCTTCAGGCTAAATACCCCAAATCCCTCAGCCATTCCTCACAGGACTTGTGCTCCAAACCCTTCCCCAGCTCTGTTGCCCTTCTCTGGTCTTGTTCCAGCTCCTCAATGTCCTTCCTGAATTGAAGGGCCCAGAACTGGACACAGCACCCAAGTTGTGGCCTCACCAGTGCTGAGTAGAGGAGAAGAATCATTGTCTTTGAAGACATTCCTTGTTGTTAATGAGAGAAAACACTCATATCCTGAAGCCTCTGCCAACATGCTCCCGTACCTTTGCCCAGATCAGCTTTTAAAAGAAATTATAGTTTTTGTTGCCCAGTAAGAGTAGATTGAACCTTTTATATGTAAGCAAAGGTGTGTTATTTTTGCTTCTATATTATTGATGTATTACCCACAGAGCTATTATGGTCCTTCATAGTCAAGTTCAGTTATACTTGTTTAAATTCAAGGAAATGGAAGATGGCTACAGGTTGAAAAAGAAGAGATTTGCTTGCTTAACGTTAGCTGTATAGGAACAGATTCCCTGCTTAGGGAACAGATCAGGCTGTTCAGACACTGCTTCTCTTTGGGAACCACACAGTGCAGTGGGAGCGTGTGTGCTTTTAGCTCTCCCAGGACAGCTTCTTAACTGGGCAGATGCAGAAGTATGGGCCAGACCAAAGCAGCTGGGCCACGCTCCCTGCTGAGCGTGTAGCAGCAGGCCGTGTGCCCAACTTCTCCCAGTAAGAAAGCTCAATCCAGGGGAACACACAGTGTCCCTAGGCAGGATAATACAGACCTGTCTGCCATAAACATGTTTGGCTGCAGGAATTGGCATGGGAGGCAAATGAGTAGGGCAAGTCCTGTGATTCCCAAGGCGTGGGTGTTTCCACTAAAACAAACGAGGTATCACCATGGGTGTGGCCCAGCTTCTGCCTGGGATTGGGATGAATCTAACAGGGCTCTGTTGGCAGCATCCCAGACTACAGGATTGAGCAGGGAGGTCTAGTTAGGAACATTTGCTGTTACCACTTAAAAGTCCCCAGTGCCTTCACTACCTTTTTTCACACCAGTACATTATAAATTAGATTACATTACAGAGGCTGGCATCTCTCTTCTGAAGGAAATTTCCTTCTCATTTTCTTTTCTTTTCTTCCTTGATAATATTTCACAACTGGCTGAATAACTCCAAAGCCACAAAGCATCTGTCTAGGCTATACTGTGGTCTGACAGAGACAGGACAACTGAGATAGAAGCAGCTGTCAGGTCTTTTAAGGTGTTCAGTAGCATCTAAGGCTATTTCATAGCCCTTCCCATATGAGTCTTTAGAACGCCTTCATGAAGCATTACTAGATTATGAATACAGATGTTAGTACTGAAGACAACTGTCTTGAGGACAGACTGCTTTTCAAGGAGCCACAGAAACACAGAACAAGACTACGAAAGATAAAATAGATGGCGACCTCTTCCAGTTTCTACTGTCTTTAAGCTGGTTTTCCTGTTCGGGCCCTCTCCAGGAAATGCATATCAACGATGCATGAATGATAAAGGTTGGCTTGCCATTTAAAGCATAACTTTTTGAGGCCAATTTATTTATTTGTTTATAAGAGGCTCAGGAAAGGCAAAATGACAGCAAAGCTAGGGAACTGGAAAGTCATGTGACAGAAAAGGAATGGAAGCTGGACAACAGCATAGGAGTTGATACCTTGAAAATACTTAAAGCATTACATTATGCTGGTCTTCACAGAGGTACAGCAGGTACTGAAAATGTTCACCTTTTTATCACACTAACTTTCCAGTACAGTATTTTTCCTTTAAAGAGGGAATTAAAACAACAGTTACTGTAAGCAACAATAGGGTTTAATGCAAGTAACAGTAACTGGCTGACTGTGATGTGATGGAAATCCCATTCCAGGTATACAGCTATTAATTTCCTTTTGGTTATGTGCTACACCTGACAGTTTTCCAGAAAAAGAAGTCTTCCTTAGCCTGCCACAGCCTCTACTGGAATGGCAGGAGCAGAGCTAAAGGCAGGACATGGTGGCAGAGAAGCAACCCACAGTTAGATGCTGAGCTGTGATAGCATCTCCAGTCAGCCAGGCACAGAGAGGGCTATCAGTGGAAGCAGATTAGTGATGAGTGACCTAGTTTTCTTCCTCATTACATCTCCTCCAAGACACCCTCCATAGTGACCAAAAAGCAATGGAGAAAGCCGCCTCACTAGGGGAGATTGCAGTGTACACAGTATAGCTGTATGACACCTGCCACTTCTTGCCCCCATGCTGAAATAATTTCAAAAACTGTGACTGAAGCAGTTGAGTAAATGCCAGCTACTGCAATAAAAAGGGGCTTCAGGCCACAGCTGCATCACTGTTTTCATCAAGTGAGCCCCAGTGGCTCTTTGGCATTCTCTGTGTGCTGTGTTACAATGCAAACACTAAAGCCTGAGTCCCTCACACTCAGAATTGGCAGCACTGGCCTCACAAATTCATGTTCTCCTTTTCCCACTTTCATAAATGCAATTATGGGTTTTTTTGCTTTTCTTGCCAGAAGGCAAGGAAGAAGGAAGTAGAGGAATGGGAAAGCAGCTTGGAAGCCCAAACAGGAGATTTTGGGAGAAGGAGACAGTTTCATTGGAAGGGTAATGAGGAAAAGGAAGAAGTGTGTGTTACTGCACAATTCAGGGAGCTCCACTGAAGACAGCCTGTCTGAGGCACATCTCCCTCCTTCATTTTGATGTTCGCACATGGGCATCTCAACATCTTCTGTTCATTCAAGACTATCCCCATGTATTACATGACGTAAATACAAGATGATTAGCTAGAAAATGGAATACTCCAAGTACTGCAACGAGCTGAGAGAAGACTTGAATGTATTGCATCTGCTGAACTTTCTTTAGCTCTTGAGGCTCTATTTTTGTGCTTAGTATTGCAACTGAACTTCACAAATCATGACAGCACACTAAACAGGCTCGAATGTGTGATTTTTAAACAGCTGAAGACTTAGCATTTTTAACAGCTATTATTAAGTATCCCTTATGGCACTAGAGATGAAATCCCCACACTTCCTAAATGCAAGCTCAGGCCAACTCTTCTAAGTGGTTTTTTGCATGCATCTGCAGGGCATAGAGAAGCATTAAGCCATGAGGTATTTGACAGGCAACAGTTCTGCTTGCCTGCAGAGACTGTAGCCCAACATACAGCAATTCTTGCATTTCAGAAGTATCACTAGAAATTTAAGGTTAATACAGTAACTAGTCCATAAAACCTAAAAGCCATGTGCACATTTCAGAGATTGTAATTTTGTGACCTGCCTGGAAGTAAAGTGAACATTTACTCAAAAATTTTAAGCTTTACATTTGCTGAGCAGCTTTATTAGAACCAGTATAATCAAAAGAACTGATATAGGAACAGGGTAGAGAAGGAGGAAGAGAAGATTTACAAAATTCCCCTGAAAGAGTTTCGTTTCAGTCCAGTCAGCAACTTGTCCACATTGGACTGGCCCTGAAAGTCTAAAGGAATTGAGTTGATTTATACTGTAGCATTTTTTCAGTGTTCATACTGAAAAGCATTTTAAAAGTATTGTTATTAAAATTGTGCCCTGTAGTTCTTGTATTACCTCTTTGCTTTCTGCATTTTATGTGCTAGTCTGAAACTTTGTACCCAACAGCATTAAAGGCACAGAAGAGTGATTGACAACAAAATTAACATAATTTGTGCTGTTACTCTTTTAAAAATTGGGTAACCCCAAACCTAACTCCTCCCCAGCATAGACCAAGAAAGACCAAGAAAGTATTCTTGCCAAATTAGCTTCGGTATTTTACTCAATTTATTTAGTTTGGTGCTCGACTTGATGGTGAAAGAAGGTGAACAGGGAGCAGGGTTTACTGGCACTACCTTTTGTGAAAAGGGCCATCTGTCACAGAGACTAGTTTTGCATGATAGCTGTGGTAAATCCCATCTTAATTGTCTACTCTCACCAAAGCAGTAACTGGGGGAACTGCAGCTCAAGAGGATAAAGCAACTAGCCCAGGAGCCTTAGTCTCACCAGAGGGAAACAAGAAGCCAAAGACATCAGGTTACATAGAAATGTTCTCAGATATTTTCCTTTTGTGGTAAATTTTCCCCCCCAAACAGCATAAGCAGACTGCAGATAGGAAGTGACAGCAGCATTAAGAGAATTTGAAGGAGGGAAGCAGTCTGCTTTAGTCTTTTAGAATGAAAAGGCATGGTAGGGGACAGTCCTTGTGTAAATAATAATTTGTAAATAATAATCTTAAAATCAAAAGAACAAAAAAAAATCCAAATCTAGGGGGGCTTTTCTAGGTAAAAACACATTTAGAAGCTTCAAATACACAGAAATGACAGCTGTTTTAAGAAATCAAATTATAATGAGTAATTTGTAAGGTTTTCCCCTGTCCTAGCCTCCCCAAATAAGGGCACCTGGTGTAATAGTTATTAATGCATCACATGGCCAATTTTCCAGCTTCATAAAGGGTTCTGTGCTTTGACAGATGCTCAAATGAACTAACTTAGAGACTGCAGTTGTCTTTCAAACATATGGACAGTATCCAATAGTTTAAAATGCTGCCCTAAAATCCAGTTTCACCCTAATGACACATACCACTGCAGTTGTGTTAGAATGGGTCCTGCTTTCATCATCAGAGGATCCTTTCTCTCAAGCATGTTCCAAATTCAGTTTCAAGTTTACAACTAGGCAACTGTTCTGATACCGATGTGTGCCACACATCCATAATTAGAAGCCTGACTTTTTTCTTCCAGACAATTTATTCTATACAGCTGTTCATCAGCAGGTCGTGCATTTCCCTATGTGTCACCTTTACTGAATTGTTGACATAAGCAAAATTTTAAGGACTGCAGTTAAAGACATAGTTAAGAATATCCACTGGAACTTCTCAGTCCACAATTCAATCTTCTATTTTAATGTGTGCTTGAGGGAGTTACGTGCATGACAAAATATATGTAGTTCTTAAATAAATTTATGTATTTTGAAAATAAGGAGGTAACTCAGGTCAAGAGAGGTGATCCTGCCCCTCCACTCAGCCCTAGTGAGGCCACACCTGGAGTGCTGTGTCCAGTTTTGGGCTCCTCTGGGCAAGAGATATGGAGCTCCTGGATCAGGTCCCATGGAGATGATTAAGAGTAGGGAGCATCTCTCTCACGAGGAAAGGCTGAGGGAGCTGGGCCTGTTCAGCCTCCAGAAAAGATTACTGAGAGGGGTCTGCCAGTATCTAAAGGGGGGGTGCCAGTGGAGCCAGGCTCTTCTTGGTGGTACCCCGCAACAGGACAAGAGGTAACAGCCAGAATCTGATGCACAGGAAGTTCTGCTGGAATGTGAGGAAGAACTTTTCTGTGCAGGTGACTATGCACTGGAACAGATTGTCCTGAGAGACTGTGGAGTCTCCCTCACTGGAGATACTCAAGAACTGTCTGGACACCATCTTGTGCTATGTGCTCTGGGATGGCCTTGCTTGAGCAGGGAGGTTGGACCAGGTGACCCCACTGTGGTCCCTTCCAACCTGACCCATTCTGTGAATTCGCTCGAACCACTACAACAGGAAATAGGGAAGAACAGTAGCACCATGTTCAAAATAGAGAGATTTCTAACTAATCAGAGAAATTACTATAAGACTGATTTAAAAAACAAAAAAACAAAAAAACAACAAAAACCAGAAAACTTGAACTCGAAGTGTCTTCGCAGTCCTTTCATCAGGATATAACTTGTACATTTCCTAGTCTGAGGCTGTAAGTAGAATGTAACCACAAATTTCACAGAGGAAAAAGTGATGTTCAACATTTGTGTACTGAAAGCTTAAGTAAAGTCCTAACCTTGGTCAACTACTACTTAGACAACACACTGCAGCCAGCAGCAGGATCCTTAGTCCAATGAGTGTGCTTTGAAAACAGTGAAGCACAAACCACCCAAGTCAGATAAGCCAGTTTCACTCCTAGGAACAAACACTGCAGACTTATCCCCTTCCTTCCACAAACAATGCTTTAAGGAAGTTTAAACTATCTGCCAGAGACGTTATTCACTGCGAGGTAAAAATATAGAAGCGTATTCTAAGGTGTTTTACACCACATCCTTAGATGTAACTGTAAATGAACAAGAACAACATGGTTTCAATGAAAGTTATTTAAATTTGAATGCAGAGAATACTTTATTAACTGATTACAGTTTTGATGACCAATTTTAAACCATAAGTAGTGTGGGAAACATAGTGGGGGACATTAAGGCTGAGCCATATATATATAGACAAATCTGGATACTGATATTCTGTACATTTAACCTCTGCTTTTTCTTTATACATCTTTTATTCAGTGTCTGCAAATAATCAAAGAGGAAAAAACAAAAAAAAACCACCTGGCCACTAATTTAGTCTTATACTTGGAATGAATTTTTGCATGGGTTTTTGAATGCAGTGTAAATTTCAGTGGAGATGAAACAGATTTTTTTTAACCATATTCCCAATCAAGTGTTTACATAAATTGGAGTTTGTTGCTATTATAGATTTTTGCAATTATCTATATTTCTCTTTCAAAAACTAGCAGTAGTTCTCTCATGTAGAGGTTAATCTATTTAAGATAGTATTAAACTTACCTAACAGATTGGGAAATCAATATAAATTAAGTGCCTGTGGTGTGTATCAGTTTTCCTGCTCTAAGCAACCCCTATCACTTAAGTGGACATCCTTGCAATTTTACAGAATTACACTGACTTTTCAACCAAACCCAGAAAAAAAATTAATTTACTGGTTTTGCACTGTGAGCAGAGCTCCTACACAATGCGATAACTGTTTTCCATCTGTACAGCTCCCTTTTGTAAAGTTGGGCAACACATATAAAAGAAAGACAGACATCAATGGTTTGTGTTCTGAAAGATATTTCAGTTCTTTAGTTCCAGTCACTGAAGGAAGAGGCAGAGGCAAGTTTGAATTATCCCAGAAAACTGAACAATTGGTTTTATTTGGTGTCTTCAAGAAGCTTCACCTTCTGTGGGAGATGTAGATGATGTAGGGGAGACCATTTCAGGTTTTCGTGAAATTCTGTCCAATTCTGCCTGAACATCTGTTAAAACTGGCTTCTGACCTACAAAATAAACGTGCATCATTCAGTCATGTTTATGAAAAGCCTATGGTATCTTCAATTCTCAAATCAGACAAATCCCAGTAATTGTTACTGCACGCTTTTGGTGCAAAATTAAGGCGTAAGGCCAAAACCCAAAAGAAACAGAAAGGAAACAGTAGAGAGAAAGTCATATCCTTAAAGTATAAACATACAGGAGACTATTAAGACTAGCAGTTACGACCACTTCTATACCATTTTCTGTATAATTTGTGTTTGAAATAATGCTGAATGTAAAAATCGGGTTTCAGCAAGCCCAGCAAAGTCAGTTTTGTGTACTTGGTCAGCATAAACCTGACACCACTGCTCATGGGTGCACACAGACCTGCAGACAGCAAATCCCTTTCTCTCCTCACTGACTTATCTCCTCCCTAACTTGGAATGGCAAACACATTTGTGCAGACACACTCTAACCTTATTCAAGCTCAAAACACACCATTTCCCCCACCCTTTTAATTCCTACTCCTCAGCCTAGGTTTCTATCCCACTATGTTCTATGGCAAGAATGGAGGAGACACTATGGGAAAAGGCAGTGCAGTATTAGGACTCCAATGCTATGACAAGTGTGCATAGCATCTATAAAAGAATGTTCTGACATATGTGCAGTTGTAGCAGTGTCCCAGCATCCTTTCTGAAGATGCAAATTAACGGGAACTATCCATAAAGGCAATTTTGGCCAGATATACATGGCTGCTCTTCAAATCATTTAACAAAAGATAATACTGTATTAGAGTCAAAGCAGCTAATGTTCCAAATAATAAGCAGAGGAATTTCCCAAAGCTGCTGAGGAAAAAGTAATTCTCAAATCCCAAACTACTGTCTTGACAGACAGTTTTCAGATTTGAAGTGCGAGTGCCACAGATATCACTAAATACAAGACAGCAAACACTGAGTGAGGTGAAGAGGCCATTTATTAGTATTTATGGTCATTCCTCGAAAACACAGTCCTTTCTGATGCTAAACTGGCTATAACCCTAACCCTTCCTTTGTTGCATAGTAGGAAATTTCTGAGAACTGTTTTGCTCCTTAATAATTAAATTCTGTCCTTGAAGTTTCTGCCACAGCCCCAGACAGAACACTTTTCTGGAGTGCTGCCTCTGTTTGCTTGGCATCGTGCAAACCTGCTGCCAGCCACTCCCCACAGGATTTTTCAGTGGGTGCTCTCTGTGCCTCATATTGAGTCAGTTGCATTTGTTTGAACAATCTCCATATGCTGTTCAAACTGGTACCGCTGACTTTGCCTACAGCACATTAGGAAGCACTCAAACTTTGCTTAGACAACTGAGTTTTGCACTTAGAAAAGGGAAGTGTGCACAGGTGAAAAAAATACAGGGTTAATCTACACAAAATGTTAGTGGGAAGTGTGAAGTATCGATGAAACACCAGCATTCTCCCCTAAGAGCAGCATTATTGACCTCTGGGGAAGCAGGGAGGAAAAGTGTCTGTGTACATGTGCTCTTAAGTAATACAGAAATATTTTAAATTGGAATAGCAAGAAATGCCAGTATAGTCCTGCATCTAGCTTTAGCACAGTCACTATTAAACATTTTTAGATTAATAATTAGTAATCACCTCATATAAACAGCTGTCAAAAGAAAACACGTAAGTATTTTTACAAGCGGTCACCAAACTCAAAGTGCTCATCACATCAGAGCTAGAACACTAGTGAAAGAAAATTTAAAGCTGTTTTAATACTGACAGTATTGTCAAAAAGAATCAACTTTAAATACAGTCCTAACCTATTTAAATGAGACTAGAAGAAGCTTATGGCATAAGCCATTTCATTGGGATGGCAGAAACAAAGGGAAAAAACAAGGAACTCATGTAGACATGATTCATGCTTAAACAACTACATGAAGATTTTTTCTTTGCTCCTCTGAAAGCCACAAAAAGACAATACTAAAGTGCTGTGAAAACAAAAACAAAAAGCCATATAGAATATAAAAGCAT
>WAAE01015949.1:0-20129 GCA_013400495.1 Nicator chloris
CCAGCCCACCACTATCTAGAGGGTAGAAAAGGGCTTGTTATTAAAAATATGACTATATGGCTTTGTTGTCTTCCCTCACTTGCTTTTTTTCTCCAAGACTGGTGCAAATATCATAAGGTTTTGTTGATTTTTGACTTACATGCTACAGAGGTTGACATTTTTACAAGTTACATTATGCACTTTTAATACCAATATCCTTAAAAATGCAGGTGCACTACAGATTAGGATGCTCTTATGTTTTGAGTAAATAGTCGCTTTTTTCTTTCTCAAAATTGCCATTTTACTTGTTGGATCAGAAGATTAGATCTATTTATATAAATGCAGCTCTCATGTGTCTCTGTGAAGGAGAGAGAGTTACAAAAAATTAGTCAAGGCCAAATGAAATATTCTAGCCAGATTCAATCTACGGCTAAATATGTGCAGACACATTTAAATAGTAAGAGCCAGATATGCTTTAATTTATTTCTTTCCTTAGTCAATAAATATTTCAAACTTTCAGATTTTCATTTCCAAAGAATTATCATCTCACTTGTAGAGTTTGCTGTAAAAATGCATGATGTAGCCAGCAAGGATACCAAACTAATAAACAGAGATATTAGGAAGGAGCAAACCATAATAAAGTCAAGGGCAGAGGACAGATGCTGAGAAATCACTTCTCTGGTGAAGCCACAACCTTTAAATTAATGCAGTAGGATCTCACATGTAACTATCCATATGCTGAAAATGATTCAGTTTACTGGAACATAATTACCAAGTATAAAGATTTCTTCTGTGGGGTACTGTACTTTTAAAACCGTAATTATATTTTTACATTTTGTGCAAAATTATCTTATTTTGGAACATTTGCATAAATGTATATTTTTCCACCTGGGATTTTCTGCATTTGTGAGATTTGATTGAGTTTACAAGATATATTTCAGTTGTTGGTTTGACAGAGTGTCTGCTAAGGTTTAGCTTCTCCATGATATGACTCTGAAATCTTTACTGAAAATATTCAGCAAAATATTTGAAGATTTCATTCAAAGTTATTTCAGAGAGCTATGCAAATGTTTAAATAGCTAAACGTTCTTGAAATTCAATGTTTTTCACTCAGTTGCATGCGGTCATGATTTCCATGATCTCTTTGTTTTCATTCCCATACAAGATCCCAGGATATTTTCCACTGGAAAAGTCTGCTGAATTCAGTGAACATTTCAGTGTTCATCAGTATTCATTCAAGCCCTGAAGCTCTCTGCTTTCAGGAGAATGTATCTGGTCAGAGCGTTCATTTTCTTTTGCTCATTCGCAAGGGAAAAATACTGGGCCATATTTTGTCTCCTATTGGCAGCTACAGTGGAAAATTAGAATCAGGAGGTGTATTTGCTCTTCATCTTCTGCTTCTTATTAGGGATCACCTATCTGAGCATTGAAGAGGGAATCTGAAGGCTGTTGGCAATTTTTAACGAGGGAAATACATACAGGGAGAATAGAAAGGATGACTACACCCATCCATCTGATTCTGCATCATGTCATCACCAATGGCCATTGGGAGATGCACAGATTACCGGGACATCTGGATGATGTCCTTTGAATGTTCACCACCCTGCAAGTCAAAAATCTCTTGATGAAGAGGTGGATATGGAATTAATGAACACAGCTTATACCTGTACTGAGAACTACCTTCTTTTGCAGAGTGACCAGCCACGCTTTAGGTTTATTTGATGGCCCTTGTTCTTTGGTTGGAAGACATTGTGAGCAATTCCTTTTTTGTTTGTATTTTAATCTCTGATATGAGCCAGGTTGCTTCACCCAATCTCTCTTCTTCCCGGTCATCTCTCTAGGATCCTAAGGCCTGGTCTGTGTGCACTAAAATGCAGCCTGAAAGTAACAAAAGTAAGTAAGCATCTGTGAGGAGGCACCTACTGCTGGAGTTGTAGGGGTACACAAACCTTTATGATGCTAGAAGGCTTAAAGTGACAGGAAGCAAGCTGAAACACCTCTCTGCTCCAGCTGGTAATTGAGAATGGATGATGACTTTCCCATTCCATATTCATTTTTCCTGTGGGCTGATTGTATTTGCCAGCTGCTGTTTTCATATTATAATAGTAAACTTAATTTTAAAAGATGCTATTTATCATATTATTATTATCCCCAGCTCTTATCCGTCTTTTCTCTCTTTGCTCTTCCTCATTTACTTCAGCTAACAAGCTCTGAAATCAAGAAGTAATGTCCAAAATCAATGCTTGCTTGTGTCTCAATTAGAGATGTGTTTTCTGTGCTCTGAAGATTGACAGCTTTAAAGAAACTCTAGTGTACTGAATCAGTATTGCCTGAAGCAAAGTACTCCATCACTTCATATGAAAATTAACTTAAAATCCACTGATCCCGAATGGTAAACAGCAACAATAGTCTTCCTTTCGGAAATTCTAGTATGAACACTAATTACTATTCTAAGAACTAATAGCTGCTGATTCCACTTTGATCTGAGTATTTGTAGCTTAATTTGTAAGCCATAAAATCAGATTTGATGAATCAGAGTTTTGAGTGTGATTTTAAGGGACTAAGAAATGTATTTCTCCTGAATGTTAACAATTTTTATGCTCTGCCCAAGTTTCCCCAATTTTTCAAATAAAAAATTCCTTTATTTTTTTAAAGAGTTGTAGCAGAGGAGAAAGGAGGTTTTTATGACCTGGAGGTTTTGTCCCGGCGCCATGTCCTTTGACTTTGACCATTGGAAAAGGATAAGTGATGGTGACCTTGCTTCTGTCCCCACAGCTGATGTGGGAAAAGTTTCCATAGTTCACAGACAGAACATAATTTGCTTTCATAAAGGAAAGGTTATACAACAAATCTAGCTAAATCAGAGCCAAGAAATACAAAGGTTGGACAAGTTGCTCAATGTTTAATTAAACATTGCATTATACAATTGTGTAAAGTGCCAAACCTAATTTGTTTCTCAAACTGACTAAATTACTTCTAAAGTTCCTGGTTATTTGGTCATGAATACATCTCCACAATTCATTAACTGGCTAATCTATTTTGCTGCATGTGAGTATAATTTCTTGGTACTGGGGGCTTTTTTGCATATACTTCACTGACCTTATAAGTGACAGGTATATGACGAGATAAAAACTACCTCATTGTCTCACAGAAAGCCTTTTGGTAGGGGTTGTGTCACTCTCCTTGTTGAAAACACATCTAAAACATCTCTAATGACACCTACTGTGAATAGAAAAGACCTAATACACCTGCAGATGATCAAAGAGGGCATCACTGTAAACCCATATTATCTCTATTTGTAGTAAAGTGCCTTTTTTGCTAAATGGATTGTGTTAGTTGGTTCTAGAGGGTCCAAGATTCAGTCTGGTTTAAATATCGCTGGTAAGATCTTTTAGGTTTAGTTTCCTGTTTCTGGGTTTAGGTTCCTCTTTCTTACTCTTCTGTACTTTTCTGTATCTGCAATCTAATTTCTTGAGAGCAGCTGGATGAACACCATGCAGTCTTAACTATGGAGCAAAGGTGAAGCCTGGAGTCGTACTGATCACTGAGTGATATGATCTATTGTGAGATTGTTCTCATCTCTTGTCCTGAAACAGGAACACAGTATCCAGAGTGATCTTACGAATGATATTTACTGCAAAACTGCTCATAATTTGCCAATTTCTATGTATGTCTAATTAAATCCTTTTCTTCCTCATTCTCAGCCTCCTCAGGACTGAATGCAATGCCTATGTGTTTCTGAAAATTAAGCTCTAAATAACATTATCCAAGATGCACACAAAGTATACGAGTTCTGCTTGGAGTTCTATTTCATTTGGAATGGATTGTTCAAAAAGATGGAGCAGGCTCCATCCCTGGAGGTTTTCAAGACCGTGATGAAATAAGGGAATGAGCAACCTGGTCAGACCTCAGTCGACCTGCAGAAGATAAGACTATGGGCTCCTGAGATCTCTCAAACATGGGTTATCCTACTTTGTTCTGCTATATCAACTCTGTTTGATCTAAAATCTTCTGAAGCCCCTAATACCTAAAGACTCCTGTGGGATATATCCCAAATAAGACTATTTATGCAATTGTATCTCAGTTAATCTTTCAGCTGAAGTAATGTAATTCTATAATTCTTCTACCCATGTCAGCTAATAGCAAAGAGTTTTTTACAGCACATGCTTCTTATCACATACAGAGTTCTGGAAGAGATTTTGGAGGCAGAATTCTATTCAAGACTCCCATTTAGGTATTTAGGTGTGCTATATGTGTTGAAGTTTTCTCTGCAGCAAGAGGAGTGAGTTAGTTGAACCAGTATTATGGGCAGGATTCAGCTGCCCCTATGTAGTCCCCTAGTGACAGTTCAGACACACTGGGAAGTGCATTATGCCTACTGAGGCACAGATCACATGACACTTGCATCCCTCTGAAAACTGGAAACCAGGTATTGCATCATGCACCAACTGAGAAAATACTTTACATCAATATCTAGGCAGGTGAATTTCCTTGTAGGTTACTGCTGAATGATGAGCTGCTTTCTCTACAACTCAACCTCCATGACCCGAACAAAGAATGAGATACTTGATGTGCCTACAGACACTTGTTAATTTAAATATCTTCATCTTAGATTGAATTCTTGCAGAGACACCCACCTGTCCTGAATGCAGAGAGGGAGCATGGCTTAGCACCATGTGGCACATCATCCCTGGGCGCGTGGTTTCAGGGGAAAGGAATAATGAATGTGCCACTAGAAATGTGACATTTTGCCTTCCTCTCTCCATCAGGGAGGTTGTTGGGATCAGCCCTGCAGACATGGTCCTCCGCCACTGCCTGTAGCCTTCCCGTTCATCCAAGACATGGCTCCAAGGAGTGGTGTTGAAAAGTGGTTCTGGTGTGGGAAGTATCCGTGGGCGACAGAGCAGCAGAGGTGAGCCTGATCCCAGCCTGGCTGAGAGGAGTCACACAGAGCCAGGTGGAGCGGGGCGGAGCAGCGCAGTGCAATGGCACCATGTGGAATTGAACCGGCAGAGCACAGCAGTCTGGAAAACAACAGGTGGCAGAGCACAGATGGTCCAGATTTTGGGGGCTTGTCAATCATTGTTTTTCATTGTCTTGGGCTCAGGGATGGGAAAACCATCCGTGGGAGCAGCTGCCATCTTGTCTTTGTCGGGGAAACGTGGTGCTGCGTGGGCACGCCCGCTGTCTTTGTCCCGGCGCCATGCGGACTCAGCCTACAGGGAGCGTAGGCTCCACCATCCTGCCTTGGCCCCAGCAGCCACACAGAACTAAGTCAAGGTGGTGAACAGATTTTGTGTGCAAAGCACCTTCTCTTTTTGCATACTTATTTATATTGCTGCTGTTGCTGTGTGTTCCTTATTCCAAGGCTGTTAGCTTTGAGTTAATTGTTACCTCACCCATAGTCTCTGCCTTTCAAACATCTCTCATTGGAAGGGGCATGAGGAAGGGGAGTGGCTTATTTGGAGTCTAGTTTCCAGCTGGTGGTAGACCACCACACCATCTCAAGTGGATTTTTGGATTTATCATAGTTGCTTAAGTATATGTTTGTCTGGGATGAGCATGTGAAGTATTCATAGGCTGATTAGCTTTTGGGGATGGTAGACAAATAACTGCAGAGACATGTTAATATGTTCTGCTTTTATTTTCTGATTTCTGAGCCATCAAAAATGAGCTCACATTTCTTTGTTCAGAGTTTGCTTACATATTGTTATGGCTGAATCCTTTATCCTTTTTCTACTTGTTTAGGCATGAGATTGTTTGGACATCCCAGATTTTCAATATCCCAGAAATTATTTTCTTTATAAGGCACCTAAACAAAAATAATATTTCACTTGGTTTTGATAAGGCAGCATGGCCTCTGTTCTCATGAAATCTCTGCTTAGCCTTCTGTTTCTTTTTCTTGTTTCTGGGCTTCATCTACTATCGAAAATCGGGGTATTGGCATACCAGTTAGACTCTTAAGCTATAGCTCGTGTTTTATAGTGTTATATTACTATATAAGCATTTACAGAATGGAAGGTGAAGGCAAAAGGAAGCTGGGTAACACTAATGTTATGTTCTCACCACATATTTCCCTCATAATAAGGCTGCTATCCAGAAAAACATTTTAAGTTTTGGTCCTCTCTTGAAACCTGTTGGGGGTTGGATTTGTTTTGTTTTTTTTTATGTAGAATTCTTTCCCATGAGTTGCTAAGGAAACTAACTACTGGTTACTTATGGGTGCTTGGCCAAAACAAAAGAAATGGCCAAAGTTGGGAGGGGGAAGATAGCGTGGGCATTGGGGGCAGGGAACTCACAGGCTGAGTATTTGCGGCAGTGGGTGGCTGGCCCTTGGCAAGGACAGACAGCGACACTGCTTTTGCTTGATGTGAGAGGAGTTCGGGTCACCTCCGATTCCAGCCTAGGGAAGCTGGGTGTCACCTACCCCTGGTGCCCGGGACCTGGCAGCTCGGCTCTCCCTCCTGCCGGCCCCACCCGCTGCCAACGCTCCGTTTCATCGGCGCTGCTTCTTTCCTTCTGCTGCAGTGTGGCCCCGCATCCCCCCCTTTTCTGTGGGGACATCTCGCCATTCNTAATTCAGAGGGAAGGGGGTTTGATTTGTACATTTCAAGGGGGGGCCTTGCTCTCCTCCAGCAGACACCTGTCTTTCAAACCAGGACAAAACCAGAGAACTCAAGTCCAAAGTCACACTGGGCATTTTCATAGCACTGTAATTTAGTAGAGCCGTGCTGTTGCTCTTAGTGTAGTGCTGCTGAGACACCCGCCTACACCTATACGCACCTTTATTTCTTTAAACAGGCTAGAGGACAGACCCAAGCAGTGTTTTCCTCAACATTCATTTCTCAGCATTGGCCTTGGCATGGCTGGGCATAACAGCAACATCCCAGCCCCAGCTCAGGAATCAGTGCACGCTGTAGATCCATCCAGTGTAGCTCAAATGTGTCCACCTCCTGGGTTTGTGGAGATAAGGACTGAGCTATGTGTGTTGGCTGGCCTTCAGTGTATGCAATATGTGTATGCCAAAACCATTCGCCAGGAACTCGACTAGCAGATTGCTAATGGTGTCAATAATGTGAGAGCAGGTGGAAAGCTTAGGCATGGACAGCCAGAAAATATTTATTACTTCAGAAAAGAGGAAAGAGAACAGGATTTGGGGATTACATTTCATAACAACAAGCTCTTTAAATTATTGCTAATTATTATTTTTAATGTTTTCTAATCTTCTTAATAATCATTAAAATGTTGGGTTTAATTCTCCTTTTACAGCCACAGGAGTTCAGCTGCTTTCCAACAGTCACACGATCACAGGATCACAGGATTTCTAGGTTGGAAGAGACCTTCAAGATCATCGAGTCCAACCATGTTCTTACACCTCAACTAGATCATGGCACCAAGTGCCACATCCAGTCTTTTTTTAAACACATCCAGGGATGGTGACTCCACCACCTCCCTGGGCAGACCATTCCAGTACTTTATCACTCTTACTGTGAAAAATTTTTTCCTAATATCCAGCCTGTATCTCCCTTGACGCAGCTTGAGACTGTGTCCTCTTGTTCTGTCCGTTGTTGCTTGGAGAA
This sequence comes from Nicator chloris, assembly GCA_013400495.1. Taxonomy (NCBI): domain Eukaryota; kingdom Metazoa; phylum Chordata; class Aves; order Passeriformes; family Pycnonotidae; genus Nicator; species Nicator chloris. The sequence goes on from WAAE01015949.1 coordinate 7,560, forward strand.
AGAGACCAACCCCCAGCTGACCACAGCCACCCTTCAGGATGTTGTAGAGAGTGATAAGGTCACCTCTGAGTCTCCTTTTCTCCAGGCTAAACAACCCCAGCTACCTCAGTCATTCCTCGTATGGCTGTCAGTTGTGAAGACTCTGCAAAAGCATTCTATCAGCATGGGGTAGAAGGGGTCACTTGCTTTTAACATACAACTTGAGCAGCTTTTTTGACCATGTATGCAGTGGGAGATACAGGTGAGGTTCTCAATCTGAGAGGTCCTTTTGTCCAAAGACTTATGTGAACGACAGTGATAGGACAAAATTCAAAACAAGCCTACAGTGGTTCCAAAGGAAGAGTTTGAAACTGCCTGGAATTATCCCCCCTGCAGGGCTAACACTAGCAGTGCATAGAGCCTTAAGGTGGGACTCAGCTTGCTCTGGTAGCTCCAGGGACAGTGGTCCATACTGGGCTCACAGCCAAGATCAGGGCACAGAGCATGACAGGAGATGCATTGAGGACTCTGACCCAGTCGATGTGCCATGGCATTATACCAGGGCAGCTCAGCACAGAGAAACCCAGGTGGTGCCATGGTGATCCGTGCAGGCTTGCTCTGAACACTGACTACAGAATTGCTCCCAAGGGATGGATCAATGGCTGGCTTTTAAAATGAAATTCAATCTCTGCAAGGGCTTACCATTCCCTCACCTCTCTTTATGAATCTGCTCCAACATTTAATTTTCATCCTCAGGGAAGTGGCCTGGCTTCAACTTCTAGCAACTGTGCTATCTCATGCTCTTTTCTGTAGGTCTGAAATATTTCTCTATATGCTACAATAGAAATTACAAGCACACATTAATTCTTATGGACAAGTAACCTCCATAACTTCCATCTGACTAGCTGGATAGAGTGTGCTTTTCAAGTTTTGTATCACAAGGCTCCTTTTTTTTTTTTTTTTCTGAATCTGCCCTCTTTTAAAACTGTGCTTTGAACACCTTGCAAGCATTGAAGTGTGAGTATATAATCAGTCACTCAGTGTTGGCCAGTTACATGTAAACTCACTGTTGCTGGCCCTGAACTAGTTATTATACTGTTTAGAAGTGATGCTTCATTTCACCCTTTTTATCATATCTAAATATTGGAAATATATGAGCAGACGTCTTCCAGACGGTTTTTTCCATATTAAAAGATTAATTCCTAATATATAATTCATTAAACTATATGATGCTCACAGACCTTTCTGGCTCCTTTCTTTAAGGCATTTAGGTTAATTTGTCTGGGCCACATGATGCCATGACCTGAAACAGTTGCATCTTGCCAGAACACTTTTATTGGTAATAAAACACAAATAAATGAAAATTTTATTTTCTACATATAAATATAAAGTCTTTTATACTTCAGATGTTGCACTGGACTACAGATTTTCCTTTTTAATTTTTTTAAACACTTTTTTTTACCATTTTACCAACTGGGATTTACTTCAAGACCTTTTCCTACCTCCATATTAGTAAATTAAGCAGCATGGTAAAAGGAACAGGATGGCAACTCAACTGCCTATACTATTTAGTTGTTATAAATGGTTATAACATGGCATCTTCAACCAATAATACTCCCCCAAGCACTTCCCAAAGTTTGGGATTCAGTCTAGCCCAAGCCTCCTTTTCAGAAGATGGGGACTTTTAATAAATAACATGTCTATGTTAGCCTTGGAATCTCAAAACTTTCAGTTTGCAAGTTTAGAAGCATGTTTAAATATGTAAATAAAAGTATTTTTCCCATTTTTTAATGGAAATATTAAATGCCAAGTTAGAAGTGATGACTAATTTGGTAGGAACTAAACTTTTAAAAGCTAATTAAAATATTATTGACCAGTCCAATGACAGGAAAAGTTCACAGGAACTTAAAAAAATGAAAGACGTCAGATAAATGTCTTTTACATTGAGATTACCAAAGCCATGACCAGTTATCTTTTATACTTTATGAAGAGACATGAAAGACTCATTTTAATCTTAGGATGTCTGCAGTATGACTGTAACATATACATAGAATGACTTACAATGCCACATACACTGTAGGTCCTTTACACCCGGCTGCTATACATTCAGCTATTTCCCCACCTATAATTATTAAGGGGTTATTTTTCTCCAGGAGAAAAACTTTTCACTTCTTTTTGTTGAACTTTATGAGGCTTCTCTTAGCTCAGTCCTCAAGCTTCTTAAATCTCCTCTGGATTAAAGCCCTCCAGCCCTTCACACTTTACTTACCACCACCTGGTAACCTACTCACAATCATGTTGATTAACCAGGGTTTGCCGGCTGCCTGCTCCTTAGTATCTTCTTGTCTCTCAATAAACTGGAAATGGATTGCAGGGAAATGTGTTCCAAGACCTTTCCAGGTGCTGAGGTGAGGCTGATCAGCCTGTGGTTCACAAGGTGGTTCTTACTGCTCAAGAAGATAAGCATAACTTTAAACTTTTTCCACCTGGCAGAGAATTTTTCCAGCTGTCATCTACTTTCTGCAGATGATAGTCAACCTCCTCATAACAATGTGCCCTTTCAACACCCTTCAATTAATCTCTTACAGCTCCATGTATCTCATTACTATCAGCTTCTCTAAGTAGCCCCATACCTGTTGATTCTCCACTTCAAGTTGTTCTCTATCTCAGCAAATTTGCAGAGACACCAAGCCAAGTGGTGTAGTTGGCACACCAGGGGGACCTGGATGAGCTTGAGAAGTGGCTCCATGTGAAAATCGTGAGGTTCAACAAGGCCGCGTGCAAGGTGCCACACCTGGGTTGGGGCAACCCCTGGCATCAGTAAAGGTTGGGGGATGAAGGGATTGAGAGCAGCTCTGCTGAGGAGGACTTTGAGGTGCTGATGGATGACATGAGCTGACAGTGTACATTCACAGCCCTGAAGACCCACTGCATCCAAGACTGCATCAAATGCAGTGTGGCCAGCAGGGCAAGGAAGCTCTTCTGGGCTTCTGCTCTACTCACTCCACTGTGCCCTGCTCTGGTGAGACCCCACCTGCTGTGCTGCATCCAGATCTGGGGTCCCCAGCATGGGAAAGACATGTACTTATTGAAGCAGTTCCAGAGGAGACCATGAAAATGATCAACAGGGCTGGAGTGCCTCTTGTATGAAGACAGGCTGAGAGATTTGGGGATGTTCAGCCTCAAGAAGAGGATTTCTAGGAAGACCTTATTGTGGCATTCCAGCAATGAAAAGGTACTTCTAAGAAAGATAGGGATATACATTTTAACAGGGTCTGTTACAACAGGACAAGGGGAAGTGGTTTTATATTAAAAAAAAAAAAAAAGGTAGACTAGATTTTTACAATGAGGGTGGTGAAACACTGGAACAGGTTTCCCAGAAATGTGGTAAATGTCCTACTCCTGCAAAGATTCGAGGCAGGTTGTATGGGGCTCTGAGTGACCTGGTCTAGTTGAAGATGTCCCTGGTCATTGCAGAGGGCCTGGACTGAACAACCTTAAAATCCCTTCCAAACCAAACTATTCTATAATTCTATAAGTCTGTGTTTTCAGACTGTACATGAGAAGGACTGAAAGCCAGTTTTTACTGTTAAGACTGAGATCCCAAAAAAGTATTGAGTACCATCAAAAAAAGCTACTACATTCTACCAGAATGTCCTTCTTACTAGCACACTGCTGGATTCCTTTCTTCTTATCCTTTAGCAAGCTTTACCTTCTTGCTTTTGTCCCCAAATATGTATGCTTTTATGACTCTCCTATTTTTCTCAACTTCTTCTATGCCTCTAGGGCTATGTCTAGTCTGTACTCTGAGTAATTCAGAGGGAATATATGTTTGGTCATCTCAGTGAAGGTATTTGGCCCCTGTATGACAGAACTAGATGCCGGTATCTCAAAGAACATCCAAATTATGCTATTATGCTTTTTTTTTTTTTTTTTTTTTGGTGCCTTGAACAGGTGTAGCTGACAACAGAAGTGCTCCTTTCCATCAAGACTGTGTTGTTGCAGACCTGAAAGAAAGCAATCAGTGCAGATAACCTGCCCCTTCTCCAAAGAAAGCTATCAAGAGATGGCCAGGGTGAGGTTCAGTAGTCTGAGAGGAATTAATTCCTGATTCATTTTTGACAAGACACAAGTAACAGAAAAAATAATCTTAGATTTCCAGTATCCTTCTGAATGTAGCAAGATGTTCATGATATCGAATACAATTGCCTCCAGCAAATACTCTAATTTTGTCTATGGTTATAACCAGTGCTTTTATCATTTCACTTGTGTAATCTCTGATCTGCTGGCCAAATATTAGCAGTAAATATTTCTTTTCTTTATAGATGGAGGCATATACACAATTTAAAAAATATTCTGTTGTCATATATTGTCTTCATATTTACTTACAGATTTTCATGCCTATCTTACTATATTTGATAGCTGATGTGTTCAGCAGGAGCTAACAGAAAATCAGTTTCTCTGTGTTTGTGAGCAAATGCCATCAGATGGGAAGAGAAAGGAATGGCAAAAAGTACATAATGTTCTGTTGTTAAATCTCTCTAAATTAGCTTGGTGAAGAAAGAACAACCACTTCTGCACTGATTAATTTCTAGTCAATAGAAATAGAATTGCCATCAGTGCTTCCATACAAGGCCAACATCATTTTAGGTGCTATGACAGTCATATGTTTTAATGTTATTCTTAAAAGAAAAATGGCATTTCAGTTGACCAGAGAACTCAACAAACCAGAGAAAAATTTTGTAGTTGTTGTTTGGGTTTTGTTTCATTTTTATTTTTATTTTACTATTCTCGTGGACTCAACCTGATTTGTAGAGTAAGAGCCTCAGGTTATGTTTACTTTCACAGCTGAGTCTTTGATTCAGCATTCAAGTATATAAAATAATTTCAAAATAAGGCAAACAAACTTGTTTTCATCCTTCCTTGCTGAAACGATACCTCCCTACTTGCCAAGGACAGTAAAAGTGGGTAGGTCCCTGACCTGCCTTCAGTGGCCAAAGTCCCCTGCAGGCATTTTCCAGAAAAAATGTTGGAGGTTTTGAATTATGTCTCTAGGCAACCTGTTCCAGGGCACCATCCTTGTTGTAATGAACTTTTTTCCCATGTTTAAATGGAATGTCCTGTATTGCCATTTGTTCTCATTGTTCTCCTTTTGCTGAATACCAGTAAAAAAAAAGCCTGATTTCTTTATATCCTCCCATCAGGTTTATATATCCCATCACATTGATGAGATTCCTCTTGTTCAGCCTTTTCTTCTCTAAACAATCCCACCTCTTTGAGCTTCTCTTTGTGTATTAGATATTCCTGTCTCTTGACCTTATTCATGGTCCTGAGCTGGACCTGTTCCAGTATGACCATGTCTTTCTTTCGCTGGAGAGCCCAGGACTGGACAAAATACTTTAGATTTGACCTCAGCAGAGCCGGCTTGATGAAGGACCGCTGTATCCCATCATGCAGGTAATTAATGGCAGTATTGACCAATACTGGCTCTCACACTGACCCCTCCAGTACACCACAGGTGATGGCCTTGAGCTGGATGTCATGTTGCTGATCAAACCACTTTGAGCCAAACAGTTCATTTTGGTTACGTAGTCCAAATGTCACCAGTTTGTTGAGAAGGATGTTGTGGAAATATGGGTTATCTTCTTAAAAACAAGATAAACAACAACCACTGGTCTTTCCCCAGCTACTAAGCTGGGCATTTCATTGCAGGAGTCTATCAGGAGCATCAGGAGGGATTTCTCCTTTGTAAATCCATGCTTACTAGATTTAACCAGCTTCTTGTAACACATATGTTTGAAAATGTCTGCTCTGTCATATTGCCAAGGAATTGAAGTGAAGCTGCCTGGCCTGTAGTTCTTCAGATCTTCTTGTCCTTTTTGAAAATAGCAATTATATTTGGTCCTTTTTAGCTCTCAATAGTTTCTCTTGACTGACCTTTCAAAGGCAATTGAGAGTGGCCTTACAATAACATCAGCCAATTTCCATGTAATCATTGTTGTATCACGTGAGATCCCTTTGACTTATGGATGTCCAGTTTGTTTAGATATTCCCTAACCTGCTCATCCTCCTCCGAGGAAAATTCCTCCTTGCTCCAGATTTTCCTACTGATCTTAAGGACCTGGGAGAACCAAAGGCACGTCTGACCAGTAGAGACTGAGACAGTCAGTAGTCCTCAGATTCAGTTCCCCAGTTTCATATGCCTACAGACCGATTTTCTAGAGTGCTAAAAATTGGCAGTTTCAGAAATTTTAAAATGAAGTTTTGCTGCCTGTTCATTTCTTCACTCTGCAGATAGGCATCTAAAATTCAGTAATCATTGCTAAAAGTGTTAATATTCCTGCCTGCTGTTCTCAGTTGAACAATGTCTCATATGCCTCCAAGACTGTGGTGCTTTGCACCCCATCCTGAAGTGCTAAAGAGCTGTGCTGAAGAACCCAACCATCAATCACACATCCCTGATTTACTTTTCATGTGACAGCCCCTGCATACCAAAAAGGTGCACTCTGCACCTGTGCATCTGTAATTAGTAATGAATAAAGAATTCTATTAAGAATTTAATTAAGAAACAAGTAACAGAAAAGATTAAATATATTTATTTTAAGATCAACACTTGAAGGCTTGGTCCCACAGTTTATCCCATGTCAGTGGGCTGCACTCTGAACAGAATGCAGGTTGGAGGTGACTGCTGTGTTCTGTACATCTCCCCTCACCTGGATTTTAATTGAGGGTTACATGATTGTACAGAAGTCTAGTGCACCTAAATGAGAGGCTCGAGCTTTAGTAGGATGAACATAGGACTTTCTCTTCCATTCTTTAAATACTATAGCAATAGGTGGCTCAGGACACTAAGAAAGGCAGCATGACATCTGTTAGAGGGTTTTTTTTCTGGTGTATTGCATCTGGATGACTGGAAAATATTTATCTGATATTATAGTAGAATTGAATGAGAGTAAAAAGTATGTTTCTGTGTGATCATTTAATCTATGTAATGATTCCTTGCAGGAATATATTAATGAAACCAGAAACAATGAAACAGTGAATGAATCTCATAAAACGTAGGAACTTACCTTTTCCTATTCTGTTTTGGTGATAATTTCTTACTATAACTCTTCAGTACACATTATACTGAGGGAGTATTTATTTTTGATTAAATATGCATTTTGGAATTAGGGTCCAACATGAACTTAATTGAAGGTTGACATTTCCATTTTCCATAAAACCTTTCTGTAATTAGGTCTATTGTAGAAATAATTGCTTTTCCTTTTTCTTACGTTTGTGAAACTGTATAATTATTCCTAAATATAAAAATTATGTGAACTAATGTTTCTTGGAAATGTTAAAGACCTTTTCCAAAAGTCATTTTGGATACACATAAGTTAGAGTGTACCTTAATATTAATTTTTTTTCTTAAATAACTTCCAACAAGAGGGTAATTATTTCTCACAGACTAAGATTGAAAGATCAAAAATTTGTATTATAAAATTGACTGTGGTTATTGCTAAGAGTTGTTAGTGGCAGCCCCCACGTCCAGTAGGTCTGTCCCAAGACTTTCTCCTGCCTGACTCTGGAGCCCAACCTGGTTCCCCAGAGACCTGGGGTTTCTGCCCAGGCTGTGAGATATGGCTGCCCCTTTTCCTTTTCAGCTTCATCCCCTAGGGAAGATGAACACTCGTCCCAGACACACAGGACACTTACAGGACATGGACATGGCTGTCTGCACAAAGATGCTGCAGGACATCTACAGAGACGTAGGACTCACATCAGAGAAGCACAGAGAGCACCGTGCCCTCCTCCCCCGGGGCTGTCAGGGACAGAAGGTCTCCTGTGTGGGCACACACACCTCAGTGTCCAGGCTCACAGGCACAATCACAGGTTCCCCGAGTACAGCAGGACCCCTGCCCCGCCACCCCCAAATCAGCACCAGGCATGTGAGCTGTGAGCCATGGGCCTGCCTCAGCGGCCACTGCTGAACCACAGTGTCTCACCCACTCCAGAACCCCAGTAGGCAGCACTCGGACCTTGCCCTCACCCATGTGGAACAGAAGGTGAGATCATGCAGAGCTGGTTACTACAGTATGTAGTAAAAGATAGGATGAATTGTGATGATCAGCTGCACGTCTCCATCAGACACACGTGTTAATAGCTCTGTTTTACATGCAACCAGCCCCTTTTATAGCCCTTTCTATCAGTTTCCCCCTCCCTTCATTCCTCCCTGCTCCCCCTTCCCTTGCATATTCCCTTATCAGCATGCACAGCTCCATTGAGCCCCTTCCATCTTCATTCACCCTCGGGTTTGCAAAGTCCCTGTTTGCTTGCAGCTTCTGGACAGCCCACAAACTACTGTGACTGGACAAGTTTATTTCTTGTCTTTGTCTCCATTATGCTTGTCTGTCAGCTTTGTGCCTCTGCATCTTCTTGTTCATGTCTCCCATCTATTCTTATTATCCCCTTTTTGCATTGAAAACATCCTTGACCACACATCCTTAAAAGCGAAGATGCTCTCACCTCCCATACACACTTGAAGTTCATTCAATGGGTTGGCTGGATCACGTGTCCAGTCCTTACAGGCTTCAACAGGGAAGAGTTCAGAATATTGAGTGAGAGTTTACTTCTGACACAAGATATCATATTAATTATAATATCTAAATATGTATTTAATCTACTACTGCCAAGTGGTTTTGGTGTTTATAGACATTAAAGGAAGCCCCTGACTTGAAGAGCTTATGGTATTTAGGTAGAAGATAAATAGAAGAAAGGCTCACTTCACTGAAGTGGAGTTAAGCTTTCTAGAGGCATTCTATCCTCAGTGAATGAAGAAGTGCCTTCAGAAAGCTATTTAGACTTAACTCCCCTGCGGGAAATCTTTTCTTTTTCTGGAAAAGGAGCCTTGTAATATTAACCTTCCGAGAGATGTTGTCAAAACTACCAGACCAGGGTCAGTCACCTTCAGAAAAAAAATAGTTGCATATGAAGGGTCAAACAGTGCACCACAAAGGTGAGAAAGAGGAGAATTGTGGGAAGAGCAATTAAATGGAAGTAATAGAGACTATGCCCAGGGTTTGAGGTATCAAAAACCACAGAGTACCAGGGGCTCAATCTGGTTTCAGGAAAGGTCTGTTTAGACTGTAAAGCATGCATCCTCACATAACCCGAGCTGGAGCCTTCATCAGCAGATACTTCCAGATCTGTCAGTCTCCATGGCCTGGTTTCTCTCCTGAGAGAAGCAGGATTAAGAAACTGAAGCACACTTGTGCATGCTTCACTTTATTCAGCAGACACAACCTGGGGGTAATCTCAGTCTTCCCATTTACACATACCTTGATTCAGTCTCAGAAGGAATCTCCCTCTTCACTAGGTGGGAAAATTAATGTGACTAATCTCAAGAAGTTTCTTAAAATACAGTCTGGCAGCATGAAAGTTGCCCTTCAAAATTGAAATAAAAATATATTTTCTATTTGACTTTTTAAAAGCACATGTTCTGGTATGGTTATGAGTTCATATTCAACATACTCATTTGCTCTCAGTCATTCCTAGAGTCGAAATAATTCACACTTCTGATGTATTTCAGGGATTATATCACAGGTTTAAGGTGAACTGATCATTGAGCTACAGAAGTTATACTTGACTGCATATGTTGCTGGTAAAACAAATATTACTGAAAAAATCTATTGTACCTCTCTGCTATATTTGTCGATAGAAGTTCCAATATCAAGGAAGGAATATTGCTTGTTATAAATTAGTGTTTCGTTTTTTTATTCTAGTCATTCATTCTTACAAAGGATAATTGTTATACATTTAAATTACAAACCCTTTTCAGAATCAGCCTTTAAGTTCCTGTGTCTACAGTCAAAATTAAAGTCCAAACTGTTGCTTAGAGTACCCAAACCTGACAGTACCTGAACTTACCAGGAGCCTCTGCTACTTTGGCTACCTAAGCATCTAGTTTGTTCAAGTTGGGGCATGCTGCTAGTTTTTTCAATCTTAGACACTCAGTGATGCCTTTCCATGAGGAACTATCTGAAAAAACCATGAATGAAAGCTTGTATCTGCAGAGGGAATTCATATGGCATGCAATGAATATTCCTTAATACATGTCCACAGGGTCCAGCTTCTCCAATAAAAAAATTCCTGATGTTTTCCCTTCAGTTGGGACTGTGGAACTGCTTTTACTCACCAAGGAATTATGAGCTTTTGCCCTCTTTAGAATGAAAGTTTATAATTCTGAGCTTTTTTTGCCAGGATATTTTCTTAGAGAAAGATTTTGTTCACTCACAGTAAAGCAGGGCCACTGTGGCAAAATAACTTGTATCTTTTGTGTCAGAGAGCGAAAGAGCAGATGAGGTGATCAGAGGAACAAGATGATGTAGCCTGCTGCTTCCTGTCATGTAAGATATGGAAACCATGCCCTTTATCACCACCACCATCCATGCAGCTCTTCAACAGCTCTTCAAAGAGTCTAGACTGTGGTTCCTTAGTAAGTGAAGGGACTTAGCTGTCCTATTCCTATGAAAAGCCCTCTGAAACATTTTTAGTGTGAATGTCAGATCCTCAGCACCGTTTTCCTTCTTGTGTTTGGGTCTTACAGAATTCACTAATTGCAAGGTAGACAGATCAAAAATAATATCTGGCTCAATTGTCAAAATTCTAAGAGGGGTCTGTTTTAAACCCCTTTCATTTCAGTGAGTTTCTTCTTTGCTAGCTTTAGGCAGATCCTCAATTTGAGTGTAGTTTCTTATCAGCTATCCAGAGGCACAGAGATGGGGCTTTGAACTTTAGGTTTATTGTGATGGGCTTAGAATTCAAAGTATGACTCCTTAAAATTTATTTCTCCATTTTTAAAATAGATATGGATTTCTAGAACTGATAGATAAATAGATTTCCTAGCTGATCTCAGTAGCCCAGGAGGACTCTTAAATGCTGTTCAAAAAAAATCGTAAATGTGTTCAAAAAATTTTCTGTAAATTATTGTCTGTGAGTTAATATGCTAAGAGGTAAGACAAAAAAATCAGTTCAACTGAGATATTAAGAACCCCACATAATATTCAATCTGTTGTTTTATTTTTAATTGCCATATTTTGAAGAAAACTCCATACAAACAACAAAAGATTGGGTTTTTGATTGAATGTCTGAGTGAGGTCAGTGTATTTTTATCAGAGCCTCTGCAACGATTCATCCATCTGTTGTCTCATTGCTTTCTTGTTCAGAGGCTTCTCCCTTGTATTTATTTTGATATTAAACCAAAAGCAAAAATCAGCCGATTTCTTTGATTTTCCCAATCACGTTATATTAATGAAGAATGACTTCAAAAGGTCTAATTCTTAAATTCATAATTTAGCATGAACTTCTATATACACTAATTAAATACACAAAGCAAAACCACAAAATTTCCATTCACTAGTAATTTAAAAGGTCAATTGAGAAGTTACCTTTTAAGCAATTGGATTATATTCTCTTCTTTTTTACATAAATCTGATCCATAAAACTCAAATTAAATGACTGATTTCCTCTCGTATCTGCTGGTACGTTGGATTTCTATACCTTCATAACCTTTGGACACAACTTCCCAGAACATTCTCCTGGAGAAACTATCTGATCATGGCTTGGACTGGGACACGGTTGCTGGGTAAAAGGTGGGCGGATGGCCAGGCAGAGAGTGGTGGTAAATGGTGTGGCCAATCCAAAGTGGTGTTCCCCAGGGCTCACTGTTGGGTCCAGTCTGGTTTAACATCTTTATGGACAATCTGGATGAGATGATCAAGTGCACCCTTAGTCAGTTTGCAGAGGACACCAAGTTAGCTGTGAATGTTGATCAGCTGGGGAGTAAGAAGGCTCTGCAGAGGGATCTGGACAGGCTGGATCAGCAATGGTGTGGCCAGCAGGATCAGGGCTGTGATTGTGCTTGGCACTGGTGAGATCACACCTCCAGTGCTGGGTCCAGTTCTGGGCCCCTCACTACAAGAAAGACATTGAGGGGCTGGAGAGAGTCCAGAGAAGGGCAATGGAGCTGGTGAAGGGTCTGCAGCACAAGTCCTAATGAGGAGTGTCTCTCAGGGAACTGGGGTTAGCCTGGAGAAAACAAAGCTGAAGGGAGACCTTACTGCTCTCTACAAATACCTGAAAGGAGGTTGTAGAGAGGTGCAAGTCAACCTCATCTTACAAGTGACAAGCAACAGGACAAGAGAAAATTACTTCAAAGTCTACCAGAAAAGGCTTATATTGGATACTAGGAAAAACATCTCCAAGAAAAGGGTTGTCAGGTATTGGAATAGGCTGCCCAGGGAAGTGGTTGATTCACCATTCCAGAAAGTGTTCACAAGACATGTTGATGTGTCACTCAGGGACATGGTTTAGTGGTGCACTTGGCAGTGCTGGGTTAATGGTAGTACTCAGCAGTCTCAGAGATCTTATCCAAGTTGAATGATTTTATCAAAGAAGAAATAACAAACCTTCATGAAATAAAAATTTTCCCCCAAAGAATTATCTTTCAAGGAAGTAAAATCTTTCATTCTTTACACATGTTCCTTCTACATTTTAAATATAAATTTCTACTACCAGGAAATATCCCCCAAGCTGTATTTATGTATGCAT
>WAAE01015952.1:0-44377 GCA_013400495.1 Nicator chloris
GAAAGAAATGCAAAAAGTGAAGAAGGGGAGAGGAAGGGAGCACTAAAGAAAAAATTAATTCATAAAGTTTCATGTGAATAAAACAAATGACTGAAGGTGTCAGGGATCCATTGAGAGTTTTCCTAAAAACAGACCTAGCCTCTCTCCTTGTGCAGGTTCCCAGTGGTATAAATCCTGGTATACCACTTTGTAAGAGGCATGCTGAAGGTCTTTAAATACTTGGAAAGAAATTATCTGATGTGTGCCAAATTTTATCTTTATCAGAGATTAGACACTGCAGATAAAGCTCATCTTTCTCCTTGACACTGTGTCCCTAGAAGTGCTCTGCAGTTGTGTTGAACTCACTGAATGAGTAGCTCCATGGCCCATCATTTCCACTGATCTGTAGCAGCTTTGTGGTTAAGGCACTCCACAGCCATTTCTTATCTCTCTGCCACTGACTTCTCCTGACAAAACACAAATTTCCCAGTGGCTTAGCTCCTGATGTATAAAATGAAATATTTTTAGCAAATATATTATAAAGATCAGCCTGTTTAAGATGTGTTCACACAGTCCACACAGTGTTAGACTTGGGAGGATAAAAATTCTGACATAAAAAATGTGTTTGTGAGGCAGAAAAAGTAGATTCTTAATCTCCTGCTCCTGTCCAGCACCTACATTCCCCATTACCAACACAGATGATATTTGTATCTAAAATTTCATGAGAGTGCATTAGAAAAAACCTGGACAAGCCTAACACATACCAGAGACTGAAGTAATATGCACAATTATCTTGTTGGAAAAGAAAAAATAAACACAATTATCTGAATAAAACCAGAACTTGCAATACTTAGATAAGGAGGCATACCAATTTTTATTTGAATGGGTTACCAATTCAGTGCTCATATATCTACTTAAGCTGTCAAAACATTACATGCCATGGAATATATTATATATATTAGATGGGTCAGATTTAGGCCACTTCCTTCCCACATACAGAATCAGAGATGGTTAAGTAGGGCACAGGTTTTAAGCTTTTTCATGGCCTGCCATAATCCTACTCTCAACAATTGCTGTTGTGGGAGCCAAAAAGAGAACATAAGGAACCAGAAGGAATAATTTGTATTTTTTTTGTTATTATTGCCTATCAGCCTGATGTTCTCTATGCTTTCCTCTGACAGAAGTCCTTAAACAGCCAGGCATGATATGGAGCAGATGACTTAATCATTTGACTACATCTCTCACTCTCCAGAAGTTGCCTGAGATTCTCCTGTACTTCCTGCATGTTGTTGCAGTCTCTCTACCACTCTGTCACTTCCCATAACAGAAGTATCAGCTTGACCTATCTACTGCTCTGTAATCTGCAGCCCAGCTGGCTCTTGTACACGAGGCTGGGGAAATGGGAGGAGACTAGGATGCTCTGAAGCAGATGCAAATTACATCTCAGTAGGGCTCAGAAAATGAGAATGTAGGAAGGACCAGCATTCTGCCTCCACCACTGCCTAGGAGATGCTATTCAGGGAGCACATGTGCTCTTGGCCACGATCTCCCTACTACTCCACCCGTGTCCAGAGTAATTGATTAAGGAATTCCCGTTAATTTTCTTTAATATAGTATTAGGCTGGTTTTTCAGGACTTCCTAGTTCCTTGTATCCTCTGCTGAAACTGTCTCCAAAATTTGTGGCAACAAATTTTGGGATGATGAAGGGTTTGGTGAGTTAGCAGCTCCGTATTCACTTCATTGATTGCCTTCATATTTCCCACTGAGTATTCTCCACTCAAAGTTTAGAATTAGGTCCTTTAAGTCTCTTCTTTTAGTACAATTACTTGATGTCTTTAATCACGTGTCCTGCCTTTCTCTGAACCTTTTCTAACTCCACTATGACTCCTTGTGATGTGAGAATCAAACATCAGACAGCACCCAGGATGTGTGAGATTTTGTACTGCAGCAAAATTATGTTTTCTGTTATGTTCTCAATACCCTTTCTGATGAATTTTAACTTTTTATTTCCTCTTGGCTACTACCGTATCTTAAGTTAATTACTTCAGAGAACTGTTGGTGATGACTTCTAGCTCTCTTCCCTGAGGTATAATTGCCAATTACAAGTTCAGAATCCCATAAGCACAGTTTAGACTGTTTTTTCCTCAAGATTAATTACTTCATATTTTTCACACTGACATTAATTTGATTTTTTTTTGTCCACTCACTCAGGTTTGTGAGATTATTCTGGAAAACAGGCCTACAAAAACCACTTCCCTCAACTGCAACTGCTGCAATTGTGTGAAATCCCTCGTGTGACTGGAGCACCTCCAGCACACCAAGTTCTTGCAAATACCCTGCAAAGAGGCAACTCAGTGCACAGGAATATCTGTTCTACCTGGACAGGCTCTCAGGTGCTGGGAAGGCAGGAAGTTGAAATACCTGCTCAGAAATACATGAAATACATGCTTAGCAGGAATTGTCTGTATGACTGTATGTACATCTTGCATGCAGGTAAAAGGATTCTTCAGCCATTTCTAGAATGACCAAATTGTAAAATGATTGCAGTTGAGTGGTTACGATTTAATCTTTAGGATCAAAAAAAGAGGAAGAATTTCCTTGCCTGAACAGCATGAGAATTTTGCAGCCCAGGGAAGAGTTGACAACATACCTTCTCCTTCACTGACATCTGTATGCAGTGACAGCTGGTCTGTCAGCTCCTCTGACTATTCAGTTTGTTTGTTCAGTCCTTTGGGATCCATCTTTTATGTCAGGCTACTCTTATCTACAGGGACATCAGAAAGATCAATTCCTCTGCTGTGTCCATGCAGATCCAGAAAACAGAAAGGTAAAGGAAGCATACTTTACATCCCATCATGAATTTAAGCACTGTAGTGTAATATCAGGCAGGCAAATTAATTTCTGCTGTAATCACAGAGCATGATTACATCACTGTTTTCAAATTTTTGCAATGTAAGACCAATTTAGCAATGAAAAGTAGCAAAATAAGATTTGTAACTGGTCAGGGAAGATGGGACCAAGCAATGTCAGAGACAGGAGACATGTTAGAGTCTGTAAGAATCATGTAAAGGGCTGTCAGAGTCAGAGTAGCAAACACACTTTGGACTCCTGAATCTAGGAGATAAAATAGCAGTACCCAAGCCAGTTGCTTTGATGGTCAGTGCTTTATGTGCTGCATGAACCTTGCTTCCCTTTATCCGTTCTTTGTTTCCAAAGCTTGTGCTGAAATAAAATGCTTCAGAAACAGACTTTGCAAGCAGTCTTTCAGTCTTCAGTAAGGTATGTGAAAGACAATTCAGTCTTCCAGTGCTCTCCTACAATATAGAAATTACTCATTCATCATCTTCATGGAGTTTGTCTTTTATTTAAAAAAACCACCACAATAAGATTATACCATAAAGGACAGATTATACATTCTGCCTCAGGTGGCCACTCCTAGAATCCCTCTTCCAGGATGACTTAGTCCATACTCTAAATTAGCATTCCCTGGGAAAAGTAACCTGTTTCCCCTAAGGTCCTGTCTCTGCATGCCAGGAGCTTTCAGTTAAACCTTTCTCAGCAGTACAGACGCTTGCTTCCAGGGCAAGGCCCCTCAGGCAAACAGCGCCAGCTTCATACAGGACAGCAAGAGCCTAATCTTATTTCCTGGCTGTGACATATGGGGAGAGGCTGAGAGCGTTGGGATTGCTCATCCTGGGGAAGAGATGGCTCAGAGGGATCCTCTCAATGTGTGAAACTATATGATGGTAGAGAGCAAAGAAGACAGAGCCAGGCTTCTCAGTGGTATACAGCGAAGAACAAGAGGACACATATTTAAATACAGGAAATTCTATTCAAACATAAGAAAAAGAGCTTTTTCACTCTAAGGTTGGTGTAACATGGGAACAGGTTGTCAAGGCAGATCATCAAGTCTGTATCCTTGGAGATAACTGAAAACCCCATGGGACATGGCCCTGAGCAACCTGCTTTAATTGACCTTGTTCTGAGCAGGGAGGGTTGGATGGAACAGCTGTCAAAGGTCCCCTCCAAACTCAACCCTTCTCTGTGATTCTCTGTGAACACTCACAAATATGCAAATATGAAACTCATTGCTCAGCTTTCTCGCAGATTTGTCACAGGATATACAAGGGTTTGAACCCTACTCTCAAGCATGTGTGTTTGGGACAGGATTTATACCAAGACAACTCAGAAGAAGAGCAATAAACTTGAAACACACAGATAAAATTTATGTTTGGACGTCTCTGTCATGTGCCATAAGTCTGCCTTTCCACTGGGAAGAAAAAGGCAAAATGCCCCAGAACCAGCATAATAGCCATGTCTCTGCTGTGTGGGATCAGGTGTCAGGGAATAACTTGCATTTACTGCAAATATATTTGCCTACAAATTTTAGTGGGCCTTGCTTGAGCACCTTACTCTGCTGAATCAGTAGTAATATCCAGCAATAGTACACAAAAATAACAGAATAGGCACTTCACCTCTACAGGGCGACCTACTTAATTACACTAATACCTTTTAAGAGATTTATTCCTCTCCTCAGGTATGCATTCTCCCTGGTGTTTTAGGAAAGTCTGTGACAGATATTATGATGTGTTAAGTGTACTGCTAAAGATTCCAAATAGTCCCAGGTAACAAAGAACACTTTTTCTTTAATGTGCTTTAGAGGAGTAAAGTAAATACATCTGGAAATTTAAGAGCACCAGTTGAAGTGTTTATGAAGCTGTACATGAGCTATTCGGTTGTAACAATGCTTAACTATAATTTAGTGGTCTTATTTGCAACATTTTTTTGTCTTTTTTTATGACTTTTATGGGACTAGGCAATTTACAGTGCTATGCCACTGTGGTCTAGAGAACCATGCTACTAAACTGAGATGCACCTTTGGTTGTTTCATACGGCAGCCTGGCTTCTACAACAGTTGTAGGTATGCTTTTTCACAAGTATGTGTACAGACACCTATCAGCCTCACTTACCCACCCTGAAGTAACACAGAGGGTTTAGGCCAAAAAACCCCTTTGAAGGCATTTCAATTGCCTCACCAAATCCATTAACTGTTCATTTCCAGAAGAATGTAAAGGTGCAACCAGAGTACAAATACTGCTAATAAACACACCAGAGCTTGCTTTTTCATCAGATAGTGCTGAAAACAGTTGTCTTTCTGACATGAGGAAGGTTCGATGAGTTTACCACCTGTTGTAGAAAATGTGGTAACTATTGAGTGTGTTTTTCTAAAGCAGGTGTTGAACTTCTTTGACCTTATTCACATTAGCCAGACAAATGGACAACTGCTTTTCACCAAAAAAGTCCACATATGTGATCTTGACATATACAAGTTTCTGTGATTTTGAGGAAGCCCAAGAGTAAATCCTGAAATTTGCAGCTTAATAATTTCAATAAAGTGAAAATCAGCCCTGAACAAAACACCTTCTCCAACCCAAACTAGAACTTTACAAGGTTGTGTTTGATTAGTTTATTTGATGCCTCTTACAAGGACACCAGTTCTTATTCTATTCTTTCTTGCAACCTCAAATACTTCTGAAATGCTTGCCACTGTAACGTCTATAATCCCATTCAGTCCATGGCTGACT
This sequence comes from Nicator chloris, assembly GCA_013400495.1. Lineage (NCBI taxonomy): Eukaryota > Metazoa > Chordata > Aves > Passeriformes > Pycnonotidae > Nicator > Nicator chloris. Next base: position 5,566 of record WAAE01015952.1, read on the forward strand.
CCATATGAGTAATTTCGTGGATATTATATTATATTAATTATTTTTCCTTACTTCATACCTCTTCAGGAAGGGTAAGGAAATTTGTCCCATTTTGTAACATGCCAAAATCACATAGTGAGTAAAAAGACTTATCTGTGTAGATGTTTTCCTTCTGATTTAGGTTTTATTTCCTCCCAAGCTGTAATGGAGCTACCCTTTTCCAGAGGGAAAATATCTGTTTTATACAGTGCCTTTCAATGAATGTTAGTACTGAATGTAGCTCACAAGGCTTTATCCTTTTTTTGTAATTTTCAGATGCTTGGTACCAAACACCAAATAGTTATGCCTTCCATTTAAAGGCTACCAAGCTGTATTGAAGACAAACCCATTTTAATAGTTGTATGAAATCATGAATTATTCATATTTTAACTTGTTTTCAAATCATTAAAATTAGCATTTATATTCAAGTAAGAGATTAGACAAACTGCAAAGTATACAGCAGTGTCTAATAATGTTCATATACATGTAATAAAAAATATAGTCAAACACAAGTGTTTCTAAGATGTTGTAGTAGAAATGCTGTTCTCAAAGCAAACATAATTTTACTAAGATTAATGATCTCTCATTTTTAGTCTTCTTCTGATTTTTTATTTTCTCTACCCCTAACTAGCCCCTTGATGTACAGAAATAAAGCAATTTGAATTTCTTTGTTTAATTTCATGAATACCCACTGAGAGCCCTATATAAAAATTGGTTCATTCAGAAAAAAATCATCATGAGCAGGGAATTACTTTTATATTTTTCAATTTAAAAAGAGTATATGAAGTTAGTTCAATGTACGGGCTGTTGATTCCTAGCATTTTCAAGACCTGCATCTTGTGAAACAGAAGAAATTGTTTCCTCCTTTGTGTTCAGCAGCAAAAGGAAGAAAACAGTCTTATAATGTGTATATTGAACTGGGATTTGGGACACGGATAGAGCATGTGCAAAATAAATGTCTATGTGCTTTCAGAGACTGGATACAGATGATATAGATATAGATACATAGATATAGATATAGATATAGATGGATATAGATACTTTCTGCTTTTTCCCATCTTTTTACTTTCTGGTATAAGAGCTAAGTGTTTTGGAAGGAAACTAATTTCCCCTTCCTGATACAGAACTATTTGCTCTATAATGACTTTTATGTCTAAAAGTAGTTTCTTTTAAGTAAACACATGCAAAAATATAAGTAGACTGCAAAAAGAAAGACAATGCGTGTGTTAATGTGGTGGATTCTGATAATTTGTCATATGAGTGAGATTGTTACTTTCCCTCTCTTTTTCAAGCAGTGTGTTCTCTTACACGCACATGCGAGGCCCAGAAACATGGTGTCTTCCTCCCTGCCACAGGAGCAGGGCTGCTGCACCGATTCCAAAAGTTGTAGTCAGAACATTCACATGCCTTGTCCCCTCTTATTACATGTGTGGCTTATCCTGGTCCTGTTCTTGCTGCCAGACACTCTCATTTCAGGTCCAGTGCCTGCACTCCTGAACAGCACCACCTCTTATGATGGCACTGCAGCTAGTTAGTTCTCATATGAGAGCACATGAGCACCTCATATGTGGCAAGTGCTTTAGCTGACAGTGTTTGAAAGGCTTATGTTTATATATTCCTACAAAGTCAGTTTGATCTCATGTTCTTTGGGTATGATTTTGCCATGACACTACCCAGCCTGTTTAACTGGGGCTGAGCAGCATTGCTCTGATGAGCACAGCAATCAGCCAGGCAAGGAGTGGTCAGTGGATCTTTGTAGTAAGTAAAGCAGTTCTCACAGTAAGGCCTGTCTTGCCCCACTACAGCAGAATTCACTGATGTGTTAGTGAGGGTCTCTGCTAGAGAACAGTCCTAGTCCTTGGAGGAGCTCAAGCTGTCCCTGACATATCAGCATGGAGCTTTCCCTCCAGTGAAGATAGCCCCTTTTTCCTGAAAAGGTCATGCTCAGGACTCCTCAGTGTCTCACCAAGAAGTCCAGTTTCCATCCTAGTCGAAAAATTAATCAATGATTTTTTTCTGCCTAAAGTACTCTTACGTGTTCTATATAATCCATGTATTTTTAAAATTATCTGGAAAGGATGAAAACCACAGAATTCTTCCTGTCTTTTGAAATTTGTGTTCAAGGCTTGTAAGGGTCAGTTATCTCTGCACAGAGACTGTTTAAGTGGGTTACAGATGATGCTAAAACCTGTTAAGCATCAGTAAGGCAGGGCAGCACAGTATGATTTGAAGCTCCATTACAGCTCAGAGGGTGCCAGTGACCTCCCTGTAGGGTGTTTTCATCTCTGCAAATTGCAAAGATGCCATCTGGACTCCATTCACCCTCTCTGTAACAACATTACACAAATACAGATACTTTTAGGCACAAAACTGCCCTGTGATGAAAAAGAGAGTCCTTCTGTCTTGACTCATTTAAAGGACTCCAGGGCAGATCTCCAGTTAGATGGCAGTATGCTGGAGGTGTTGCCTGCAACCACACACCGTGTGAATACATGTATAAGCTTTCAATGAAAAAGAGACTTTACTGGTAACTGAGATATTCTTAACTTGTGTTGCCTAAGGCTATACCTGCAGCTTTCTCCCCAGCCTCTTTCTTCTGGGTCCCTGAAAATGTGTAGGATTCATGAAGCCAAGAGGAACAGCACAGGGCTCTGGTGCCACTTATGTGCCCAGTCTGACTCTCTGGGGAGGACTGCTGAGGGAACGGGGGTGCTGAGCACTTCTGCAGGTGCTGTCCAAGCAGAAAACCCCCGTGTATCCTGAAGTTCACCTGTTGGTGGGTGCCTCGTCTATTCTGGAAAAAGAGCAGATGCGCAACAGTGTTGCAGACAATGCAACACTGCTCCTTAGGGTGCTGCACTGCTGCTGGCAGTGCTTGTGGAAGGATTCCAAGATGTGACCAGGGTCTCTCGGTCAGGACAGCCGTCAATACAACAGCAGATCACCCCACTGCTACTGCTCCATGGTCTGAAATGACCCAGACATGGTTTTGTGAAGCTTCATTTCATTTTCACCTTGTAACACAACATTTTCTATTTCAAAATTTCTATTACAGCATTATTGCCCAGTCACTGTTTTTGTGTTAGGCTTGCAGTATGTATGTCACTCAGTATTACATTTAATGAATATCAGCTACCTTTGAACTAAACATTTATTTAAATAGCGGGTACAAGGGTACTCTTGAAAATACAAAGAAAATAATTACTTAGAGGGAAACAGGTAGAATTCTGTCCCAAACCAAAATAAGTGAGATGTTAAACATCTCAAACTGAGTTCTCTCGCAAGTATACAACATCAAGTGTTTGCTTTACTGCTATTACACTTATGACTTAAACCTCAGTCACAAGCTCAGCCAGTACAAATGCTGGGCTGCAGCAACTGGATTTCTGGACCTGGAGTAGGCATTCAGGGGAGGCATAAAACATTTTCCATCTACTAACCTACACAACTCCTGCTTCTCTAACAATTTAAACTAATAGAGCACCTGGCCCCTACTGAGTCTCCATCTTATTAGAAACACATTGAGTCTGATGGCTGCTTGGGAAGCCAAGAACCACATTCATCACTGGGGTATCTCATCTGACATCAGTGAGATCAGAATTTGGCTTTAATCCTCCAGAACACACACAATTTTTACACAGGAACCATGTGAAAATTAACTTTGACTGCTACACTAATTCTACTGTATTTGGAGAAGGACACAATGTTTCTCTTTGTTCAAGACTTCTCTTAATTGCATTTTACTTTGCAGCAGCAGATAGGGCTGGGCCTTCATACCGCATGCTGTCAGGAATATTGTAGCCTAGAGAATAGTCTGGCTTCTTCTCACTAAAGAATGGAAACTTGCTGTAGATTATTTGGTTTCTATGCTCTCATTATGTTTTGATTTTGGCTCTTGAATTGAAATAAGAGCACGGAATAAATTTTGTTTCGTGGAAAGACAGTGTATAAAACAAGATACAATAGAAAAGAGAATTGCTTATTTACTAATAGTTTGAAACTACTTTTTCTTAATCAAGAGATCTTCCAGAGAATCCTTTTTATTTTTAAGAACAGCTTTGAATAAAGCAAGAACTTCTAGTAGAAGATTTTTACAGTTAGATTTTCCTTTTAGCTGAGTTTTGGATGACAATTGGGTTTCTATTCATCAAATTAAACAGTATTTTGATAATTCTCTATGGTATCAAAGCGTAGGCAATGTACAGCTTGTCTTCTACTCTATACCAAAAATCTGGTCTTTCTGCATCAGAGCTTTCAGTCACAGTCCTCATTTTGTAACACCTGATTCAGATGTATTTTAGATGTTTGCATTTTGAAGAGATGTCTCTGATAATTTGCAAACTGAACTTGAAGGTGAAAACCAAAAACTTCTTAATGCCTTGAATTCAGCTAATTTGTCACTTTCAAAAATTTAGGCTGGTACTCACAATAGATCAAATAGGAGATTTCTATCTCCAACACAGGCCAAACCCACAAATGCTGGACATCCCCCCTTTCTGCCTGGATTTGAGCATGAGTATGCATGCACATATATATCGCTCGGGCAAAAGTTGCTAAGTTTTTTCTATCAAAGCCTCTCTAGCTACTCAATCATTTTTGTTGTTCTACAGTTTGGGAATGATAATTGCTGGGAGTTCTGAATAAGTTGACTTTTACATAATTATCATAAAATCATCTTTAAGGAATATTCCTTGTGTGATAAGCATTGTTTTCAAAGTAGTTTGATGTCTTATAAATGGCAGGCTTTTAATTAATCTTTCTTTTCACTTTTTTAAGAGGAAAAATTAAAGAAAATGAAGACACACAGACTTGAGTATGTTATTTATTACAGAGTTTTAACTAGCATTTTCATAAATGGCTGATTAATGACACAAAGATTTACATCCTGCACTCTAACTTGAGCTTGCTCTAACGATCTTATCTACAAATGATTAGCAGGTTTATGGCATAGGATAAAGTGGAATTTTCTCTGGTTTTCAGCACAAATCATGCTCAGAACATGTTCTTTGGCATCCTGAAAACCAAAATAGAACAAGAATGTGTTTCTTAGTATGAAATAATAATCTAAATTGAAGCATGTTCACCCTCTGGGGGTTCTGTTCTGATTTTTAGTGATTGCCAAGTATCTTTATAGATGACTGATTTGGTGAGTGTTCTACCCAGCATTCAGCAGGACAAACACTAGAAATATGTCATTGCATAACATTTAAAGATGTGATTTTACCAATAAGACACAAACATATATTGCAAATAAGAAAAAAGATGTTTTTACTTTGTCCTTTAAAGCATACAACTTATTAGGAACCTCCCCATATGTACATGGAGGGCAACTTAGTCTAGAATAAAGCCAGAAGCAATCTAAGCTTGTCTAAATGGTGTAAATCTGGAGCAAGCCCCATTGCTGCCTTCTCCAGGTATTGAAGGTTTTTATGGTTTTGGAAATGGAGAACTGAGAGAACGACATGACTGAACAATTGCCTACAAAGGCCAAGGCATACAGTTCATTAATGCACTAAATAGAGTGACCACATCTCACAGCTTGCTTGAAAGAACCATCCACAGGTATAAAACCAGAATGTTTTTAAAACAATCAAAAGGAAAATTTCACTTTGGGTCAAGAAATGGTGCTATTAAAGACGCAGGTACTACTCAGTTGTTAAGAGTTAGACTGCTAGTGGGATCAACAGCCTTGGATCACAAATAATAAGAAAAAGTAAAATTTATGTCTACCTTGGAGACCTACTCAGTAAAATATATGCAAAATATGTTAGGTTCTTATTCACAGATTTGGGATGATGCTTCTCATATCCCTTTTGCTCTTGTGGGCTGTTAGCAAAAGCCCTTTTTATGACCTTGGAAACATGAGAGGGGATTCTATATTATGGCATGGAGAAGGGTAGAGATTTCCATACATTTCTTTAGATACTATGACAAAACATTGCTTTGCATATTGCTAAATTTCAAAAGCAGAGCCCCTTTCTTACCTGAGATTAGTATATGTTTATCTCAAGGGAATGTATATCACAGTTACTGAGTAAAATCAATGACATGAGAGTTAGTAGGTACTAGGTTTTACAGACTTAGTAAAATTATGAGACATATAAATGTTAAGAGGCTACCTAAAATGTATTACAAATTTAGCATTTTGCTATGCTTTAATTTGGAAAAAAGCAAACTGTTAGTGTCTGTCTGTTGATATCTACAATTGTAGTTTTCCTAAGGTCTGATAAAAAAGAGTTTTTTGAAAGCTAGGCAAAAAAATATTATTTATGGCTAGAAATAATTAAAAGTATCAGTATGCATGTATGCAGATGAGGATGCAAATGCCTTTATCTTGCCTAAATTGAGTGGAAAAAGGCTCAAAAGAAGAGTGAAGTAATTTTGGCAAGTTGATGAAAGCTTGCAGTACACAGGCAATGTTGTCAGAGGCAATGCCCTCATCAGAAATAACACTGGATGGGTAATTGCTAAGAAATAGATATCCACAAAATTCTGAAAAAGACCAGCAAAGCAAAGAAAGAATTGAAATCCTGCCATCTGTATCTGTTTATATATGGATTGAATCTATCCAGTGCCAAAGTAGTTAGGTCTACATGCTGCAGAGGAGCAGAGGCTACTTTATTTTCATGCCATAGCTATTATCCCATTTTAACTCAGTAAGAACACTGCTCAGGATGCTACTTCAGTGTGTAAAATACAGTACTAACAGCAAGATTTCAGAGTTTGGAGTTTGCAGGTTTTTTGTGGGTTGACACATGAGAGTGGTGTGGAATAACTTCTGCAAACAGGGAGTCCCCTCACACTCCATTCTGCCACTCTCCCTATCAGCTGCCCAGTGCCTTTCATTCATGCCACTATTTGTTTAAAGCCAATGGTGATTTAAAGCACAAATTAAGGTTACAGAGGCAGTTGTTTAATCAGAATGCTAAATTGTGCGAGTCTTCTCCCTAAATAACACTTCTTTCCCCGTTTCTGCTGGCAACATCTGCAACAGCATTTCATGATTGTGGCGCATTTCTTATTGCTAAAAAAAAAAAATAAATTTGAACCTGTTTAATTCTGAAGCCATAGGTAGCGCTGGTGCTACCCAGTGCCACTTATTTGTAAATGACCAGTAGACAAGAAGACAAAAATTAATCTGAACAAACAGCTGTTGAAATTCAACTTCTGCCCTCAGGAGGTGATTATTTTCAGTTCCTCAGGGAAAGGTCGTCTTATTGTCAGGCTTCTTCGTCACTCTTACACACCATCCCTAAAGATTCCAGTTACATGGAGGGTACACCAAGCTTGATGCACTGATGCAGTCTGACACCTCCACAAGAGAGCGCAGTCCTGCTCATCAGGCACTACAGAAAATTTCTGCTGCACATGATCAGGCTTTCACTGCTCCCGTCTTGGTGACTAAAGGTGCTACTCATTGTGAACTATGTTATCTTCAACTTACGTCCCTGGAGTTGCTTCACATAAAATGCTGGGAATAGAATATTTTTACCAGGGAAAAAAAATTATCTTAGTAAACTGAAAAAATGCTGGAAAGGAATTTGCTCCATCTTTCTCCTCTCACAGTATATATACAGAGTATTAATCTTCAGACAGGCAGAGGATGATAACTGGTGTGAGCAGGCATGCACTACAATCAACAATGATTTAATTCCATTCCAGTTCTAACGTTTAAAAACATTATCCCTGCCAAGTGTCATTAATCAAGTCCTTGTTTAGGAAATACCAAATTAGTCGTTGTTGCTAAAAGGCCATCAATAGATTTTCATATTTCAGAGGAATATTCCACTGCTGTTTTTTTGTTCAGATTTGGTTGTTGGCTATTAACTTTTCAGCAGGAATGTTACAAAAGGCTTGTTCAGCACATCTCTATCTTCAAACTCGAGACGGAAGGGAACCATCTGCAGAGCATAAAGTATCCTTGGCACGACCGTGATCTTGCAGGCAGCTGCTCTCCCAACCATGAGAGAGGGAGCTGGTTTCAGTGCCTGTGATTTCCTTCTAAATTATTACAAGTTAATGTAGTTCACACGAGTGACTGGGGTTGTTCTGGCATGTAAGTAATCTAATTAAGGTTTGATGGCTAACTGAATAATTGTGGCTTACTAAACAGTCTAGAGGGGAAAAAAATAAATGGGTTCCATGCTGAGAAAGGATGTGTAACAATAAGACATGATTCTTCATTTAGGAACTCTACCTTGAGTTACCCCAGTGTGTTCAATCTTGCTTCTTAAGGAGAGGAGGGAAAAATTTGAGCCTGTTTTCTCTCTAATCCCATTTACTGTTAATATACTTACACTCAGTTTATAGTAATTTTCTTCCATTTCTCATTTTGCAGCTTACTTTTAGTAGGTAATATTACCATGTTTGGACAGACTAGGTACCACACGACTTTGCTGCCCATTTTGTGGCTTCCTACATAGTAAGTATCCTGCAGTGAATACCACGTGTTTACACAGTTGAAGGAAAATGGATTAAATACAAAGCATGGCCACTTGTAAGTGTGGTTCTGTATCTGATCAGCAGAAAACTCTGAAGATTTGAATAATTTTGTTAAGATGAGTGAAATAGGAGTGTGAGCAGCTGGTTAGCTGCTTTATGAAATGGCTGCTCCATTAACCTCATCTGAGATTGCACCAATTTCCTACAAAAATATCTGGCACCTGTTTCAAGCTGAATTTTTGTGGCCTGATCACAATGTTCAGAATGCAGAGAGCATCATATTTTTCTAAGCGAACACTTCAGTCAGGCTTTAACTTTCAGTCAAATTCATTGCCTGTTAAAGTTAATATAGAGAGCTTGAAATATTTGAATAGACAGTGAATGTACAGAAAAGTTAGAGAGCTCTTTTTAGAAATGCTCCCTTTAACACTGCTCTTACTTAACTTAAAATTTGCATTTTCTTATCTTGTTCTAGGATGAACCTACTATTTAGGAAAGTTTTGCAGCATTCCTAAGAAATATGTAGAAATCAAAATATACTGGCTAACCTGAAATGGAAAGTAACTTTCTTGGGGCAATGAGTCCAATGGATGGTAAAATCATAATCCAAAGCAACAGAGACATCTGCCTAAATCTCTAGGCTACAATGAAATACCTTTGTCCCCAAATGCCTTTCTAAATCAACATCTTAATCTGTAAACTGAGGATTACATTACATAGCAAGGATTATGTTGTGTTTATGTCTCTGTTACCTCGTAGGAACTAACACAGGTGTGAGATCAGGTAAGTTTGGGGAATGGTTTCCTGGAGTAGTTTACTGTGAAAAGGTTTGGACAAAGCAATTGTCAGTCACTACAATTATAGTACCAATGTAAGGCTGACAAGGAAGATAAATGGAAATTTTCTAATACATTTAGATGCACTTATATTGACCCTTTGATATAGCTGTGCATCACAAAGTCACCCCTTCAGGAATTAACATGGACACCCAGAAGAGGATTATATTTGCAGCAGAATGCACTTTGGTAACTATAGTTACTGTGCTGTTTCTGTAATTTGCAAAGAGTATACAGTCTTTTTCCAAAGAAAAGATTATGTCAACAATAGATAACTTCACCTCTTTCTCCTACCTTGATGGCTTAAGACAAGGAAGTTGTTTGGGGTTTTCTTTCTTGGCTTATTTTGGGTTTGAAGGATTTTTTTTCTTTATTTTTGTCTGTGCTCCTCATCTGCTTTAGAGTGTTCTTTCCTATCTACTCTTCTTCCCTATGTCCTAATGTCTTTACATCCCTGTTTTCTTTATCGTTCCCCAAATGTTTCTATTTTCTTTCCATCAATGCTTAATTTAAGTCTCCAGTAAAGTCTTCCTTCCTTACCCATTCCTCATACTTAGTGATGTTTACCTCAGTCTCTAATCTCTTGTAGCTGCCTATACTTCCTCTATAGTGGTTTTATATTACAGTACTTCTAACATTGCTTTCATAGCCTTTTCACTCTCCCATGTCTTTTGTTTCCCCCCATGTTCTGCTGTCTCTGAATCTCTCCTTCCTATCCTAAACAGAGTGAATAATTTCTATTCCCTGTTTTCAGTTTCATACTCCTTGCCTGACATCATTGTTTCCATGGCTTTCCGCCTTTTTTTTGATGTGTCTTGAGGCTGTCATACCTTCTCTTCCCTGTTCTTCCTCACTGTCTCTTCTGGCCCTCCATTCCTCTTTCAAAACACTGTGTCTGTCACACTTTTCTCTGCATGGCTGCCATCTCCTGTCAGTTCTGGTAATGTATTGTGTGTTTTCACAATGGACACAATGTGGCAAATGAGATCTTTTGAAGAGATTGCTGCAGTTCAGTTCTGAGAGCAGGCACTGGAAAGACAGTGCAGCTCCTTGAGTAGGTAAGAGTGGTGTTAGATGTGGCTGTTTGATTTAAGGAGATGAATATGAGCACATCCCATGAACACATCCCTGTGTTAGAGGCGGAGTTCTTTGTCCTGAACAGTTTCATTCATCCGTCAGTATTAAAGAATTTCTGAGGCCACCAACTTTACTCCAATCCTGCAAACTTTCAAGCAGATTTGAGCCTTGTGCATGCTGAAACACTGCAATGGCTGCCCTCACACTTCCCATCCATGATTTGTGCTTCTGCCTGTCTGATTTTTCTTCAGGCTTTTGAAGCTGAAGTTGACAGATTTCTAGAATGAGACCAACGTTTACACTCTTAGTTCTGACAACCAATTTTTTTTTCTTCCAGTCACTAACTAAAGAAATTCAAGGAATGTTGAGCCCTTGATGAAGCACCACAATCCATTTTTAAATTTTAAAAGCACACAATTTTAAAAGCACCACAATTTTAAAAGCAATGACAATCTGATGGCAGAGTATCCTTGCATTTTATATTAAAGACTACAATGCAGCAACATCATCTTCTGTGCTGATGAGGCAGCCTCAGCCTGTGTGTGTTCCTGCCTTATGGCAGCAGCAATTTTTCATATACTTAAATACAATATACCTAATTCTGAATAACAGTATTGAGAGAATAATTCTGTTTCTTTTCTTCAAGTAAGGTATTTCCCTAGTGACAGATCAGTGGAGCTTCCATAAAGAGAAATGCAAGTGTGTGTGTGGGCTAAGCTGAAGATTTCCTTTTATCAGTTCATAAGGACAACATATTCCAACACATCTAGCAAAAAAGCTGGAATGTTCACACAAAGGCTTGGAAACACTGTCATCACTGAGTGGAATTAGCCACAAACTGCAGTTTGTGAAACAGTTGCTTGAGTTTTGTGTCCTTGAAATATATTTAACACAACCTGCCACTGAAAAAACCCTGGATTTCAGTTATCCTAATAAGGGAGAGTTTTCTCAGCTGAAGGGAGCTTCAAAAGGTGAAGTATTTCCCTGCTGCTCATGACTGCCAGGACTGTTCTTCCCTGAAGCTGCTGCTGGCTGAAGTTCCTGTTGTAACAGATCTGTGAACCATATTATGAGAAGAAAGGTCAGATAAGCACTGATACATTTTTCTAGTGTGCTTGAATGTATCAGTAATAACTATGAGATTGTAACCTAGTGAGCTAGACTTTGTGCAGCTGCCAGATACAGGAAAGTTTCTTCTGTTCAACTTTAGTTTCATTGAATTCTTCTCTTTCGTTTCTAATAAAATCAACACTTCTTTCTTTAGCATAATCTTGTTTCACCAATTTTTACAGAAGCAGGCTGCTTCAATGCTCCAAATGAACTTCTGACCTCTGAGGGGTGATAGCAGGGAGGTAAAAGATACTTGGCCTGTAGCACTTTGTAGCAGACATGAAGAAGCCAGAATATCTCCAAGATGCTGGCGAAACTTACTACACAAAGCAAGTCAAAAAAAGGGAGGAATACGTCAACCACAGGATCAAATACTGACAGCTGTCAAGAAGAATTCTCTTTTACAGTGCCTATTCTTGATTTACTTTGTAAAAATATTTGCCCTCTGCTGTCCTACAAACACCAATATTAGAAACACATTTTCAAATTATATAAAGAATTACAGCCAGAGGTGGTTATTAAATGAAATGTATTTCACTTAATCTGGACACACAAAATCAGGACAGATGCTTTAGTGAAAAAGCTTCTAAAGAATCAATCCATGAGAGTGCATAGAAAATCTGGAACTTCATTAGGACAGTAGTCTCAAGTGTTCCTTAATGAGGTGTATTTGGCCACTGCCATGGGTTTACATGGTGTTTAACCAGGTGTTAAATATGTGAAAAATTAAACTTCAATCTTTCCACAGAAACATTGCCAAATGAAGATTTAAAGGAGCACAATAAATGAAGTTCAAGATTATTATTCTTGTTTCCTTTAACACTTTACTTCATTCTGAGTCCGCCTCTCCCTTTTGTGTGTGTTTCAGTGTTAGGTCTGGGAAACACTATGGATTTTCATTTGTATATAGGAACATCAACATTATAAAAAATGATAATTTCCTGAATAAGCTAGAGACCTGCAGGGCAGCAGGCTTCCAGATCTTGGACAGCACACGTCATTCCATTTATATTACTTTAGCTTTAACGTCCCAGTTTCAAACCTCAAATCGCTCTGGAGTCCAGAATGTGGCGGCCCCGATTATTCAAAATTACTGAAACACCATTGAAGCAGCTTTTTTCTAGCAGTAGATGTTTTGGCACAAGGATGGGACCACAGTTTTATAGGAAGGAAATTCAGCCCCTGAATTCCTCCCCAGTAACCAAAGGACATGGACACGTTTCTTTCCTTCCATGGGAATTCCACCAGAAATTGCAGACAGTCCTAGTCAGTGAAGTTTAAGGTCTTCCAAAAATTTAAGCAACATTTCCCCATACTGTGAGGTTATAAAAATAAAATACACTCTTCATCGTTGCTTGATATTTACATTCAGAGATCCTATCTACAAAGGAAAGGTATTTCTTTCTGTGCAGCTTGAGAAATTAATCTAAAGAGATATAAACAAAATGTTTTCTGAGCACATAATTTTTTCAAATTTCTAATGTATTATTTATTTTGAGAACAGCTAACTGAAAAGGTGTTTTAAATCTCACTGTCTGTAAGGAAAACTTGGGACAAAGATCTTTTGTTTTCTGTCTTGCAAAGGCTAGCATGACAAAACTGGAGATCCTGTATGTCCTGGTGGAAAAAGTGACCAAGGACATCACTGAGTAAGATTTGAGGAAATAAAGGATTTTTAGATGGGAAATGATTGTTCAGCTTTTTGCTAAAGTGGATAAATTTACATCTTTTGCTATCTCTATTCAGAACAGCTTCGTTTTAAGGCATTTGGATATCTAAGTATAGGGTGTTGTTTCCTAAGATGGTCCTGGTGTTGTGCGCTCACCCACAGTGAAATCAGCTCTTGGAAACTGTAAGAGACAGCTAGAAAAAGTCTTTTAAATCCAACACAGTACTGAAGAATATGACCACATTTACTAGGGAGAAACTAGGCTTTTCCCAAGTAGGAGTCCTGCTCAAGACATCAAGAGAAGACAGGGAGCCAAGCTCTAGCCCTGCTACAGCCCTGCTAGTTAAGCTAACTCTGTCTCTATAGCCATCATGGTACACCCACAGAAGAGCCTTCTGTACACATGATTAAAAAGCCTGCTCTCAAGGCCTTCCCTCCTTTTTGTTTTTACAAGTTAGGTCTTCAGTCCTCATCTCAGTTCATCTGTAGAAAACATGACTCTTAATGCTTCTCAAGCTAATACAGAAAACATTTATATTTGGGCTGCGGAATAACTGCAGGAGTGTCCAACAAAGTGTGCCAATAGAAATCCATTCATATTTCTTATTTTAACAGTCTGTAATTTGAGTGTTCTCTCAAATGCCTTCAAATTATGCCAATTGCTAGAAATTACAGTCTAGGCTAAGTATTCTCCATTAACAGATATACAGTGGATCTCTTTTTCTAGTTGGAATAAGGTATATATTTGAACTGATTGCTCATTGCCTGAAAGAGCTATTCAGCTGGCTATAAAAACTGTGGTTTTGATATGGGAATGTTCCTGTGGCATTGTTTTACGCAGCAGTGGCTGAATATGAAATTTTAGATTCTCTTTGGACACTTCAACTGTGATGTGGTTTGAACTGGAGTACCCAAGGGTCTCTTTGATTCCTTACCAAGGGAGAAGAAAAATATTACTGCATGTTTTTTGATGCCCAAAGAAATCAATATTACTTTCTCTACAGGATCATCTTGCTATGTTACAGGTACACTTCCTTCCTGGTAAGTAATGAATAATTGATATTTCTGCTGCAGGAAACAGAATTAAAGGAGTCAAGCTTATAAAATTAAACTTGGTCTAAATCACTCACTGGAAAAATGTTTCTGTTTGCATAGAGTGGTGACTAAGTTAGTAAAAGTCTCTTATTAATCCAGTGTTTCATATACTAACTCAAACCAGAATCATGGGAATATCCCACAACCTCCTCAGCTTCAGGCAATGCAGCTTAGAAATCAGGTAAGAAAAAAAAGCATTGTGGGTACTGAGTCCCATAATTCACCCAAGTGTATTTATAATAAATAAAAGTTCTTGAAAAATGTGCCTGAAATGGGGATGTATTACAAAAGGAAGTTTATGGACGTGGGTGGATTATTGCATTCCTTACAATATAATGCTGTCTCCTGACAGAAGAAAGATATTAATGAAGTTATCTACTCATGTACACGACCATGTAGAATTAGAAAAACACTGAGGAAACACACATACAAAAGACTCTGGATTCCATTATTTAATTCTTTTGGTAAGTTGGTATCTTGCTGATTCGGGGAGACTGATGTGGTGCAACTGCTGCTGCAGATCAGGTTCATAAGGCACAGAGCACTTTTCAGCCCATCTTATTTACTATTAATTGTTTAAAAAATTAGCCCAATTTCAGCTTGTGGGGAAGTTCAGGTTTACTGGGTTTCATCTCATGTATAGTTGAGGCTTTATACTGAAGGAATTTCTGATGTATACTTTTTGCTGAGTTTTCACATTTACAATGAATCAGACGTTTTTGAACTATGCATGAGCAACAGCTGCAAGAAGGATGATTTGAGCTTTTCAGAGTACACTGTGAAAAATATGGAACTGCTAAACTCCATTTCTGACTGTTCTTCGATGAATTGAGGCAAAGTTTCTCTTGGAGTTTTGCTTGAGTGAGTGCTGTAGGATTTGGCCTAGTTTTGCCTGTCTTCAGTAAAAACAACAGTGCAACTGGCCTGTTCTTTGCCTGTCACAACACAAATGGTCCCTTGAAACAAAGACCTACACTGTCAGCTTCACTATGCTGTATGAATGAGTATTGACTGTAACTCTGCTTAGTCAAGAACATGATAAAAGGAAAATTGCAGATAGATGGAAAAAAAGAAGAGACTTAAGAATGAAAAGATTCAGTTGTTTAAAAATAGGCTGGGTCCTACGTGACTATTTTTAAAAAGCTGTAACAGTAATACTTTAAAAACTAAAATAGCTCTACTGTGCAACTTTTGCTTTATTCTGACAGACTGGTGTTGTGTTGAATTTCAAGGCTGACCCTGGAAAGCATCTTAGGTGGCAAAGCAAAGATCAAGGCCAGTGTCAAATTCTTCTAATTTATATCTCTCCAATCCTTTCAGAGTCTAGAGGCAAGATGAAATCTGACTGGATTTAAAGTAATATGTCTCATGAAGAAATTTTCTTGGAACTAAAAAGATCACAAAGGAAAATTCCCCTATTCTTTTTGGCTCAGTGTAAAATGTGCATATGTGAAGTGTAACTCTGGCGAGGCTTTTCAAAATCTCTTTCCAGACTGATTCCGTGACTGTGGCAGGTATCCTTAAACAGTGAAACTGCTGTCAGCAAATGACCCTCTTCTCCAAGATCACAAGAATGCAACTGTGCTGTGCTGAAAGAAGGAAGTGAGGTAGTATTTCACTTAGGGGCAGAATGAAAGCTGGAACTGGTTTCATATTTTCCCCCATGTTTTCTTTTCCACTCTCAGTCATATCTGCATGGCTGATGGTTAACAGGGTGCTTTGCTTCTATGTGAGGAAACATTTGTTATTGCTTGCTCACTATTTTCCATAGCAACACAATGTCTCTGTTTAAGATCCAGTGGAGATGAGCAAACAGAAAAGCCTTTAAGAAGCAGTTTGTAAAAGAAGCTAAATTAAACTTAACTTATTCAGTTTAACTGCACAGTCAGTATTTATTCTGGTATTAAAAAATGTCAAGGGCCAGAGTGCCCTCAATCTTTAAGCTCAAGAATGGATATTTTGGGTCAGATCCACCGTCTACTAAGTGCAGAAAGCCATCTCTGCCAGCACAGGGTAGTAGACTCCTACAGAGGAACACAAAAGCAGGAAAGGCATGACATGATAAATGCCCACTCTATACTCTTTTCCTCCCCTCTTTTCTGTCCTTCAAGCTGCAACTGAGAAACTATCTTGAGTAAAAAAGGTGTCTGTGTTTTTAAATGAAGGTGTGTATAAAGCAGTTAGATTGCAAATAATTTTATCCTTTACTTACTCTACTAATGACAGGAGACAAATCACAGTCTCTGTGTTTGGTTACAAACTGCCCTCATGGAATATATAAGAAAAACCAGGCACAAATCTAAGACAGGAATCAGACTATTCAAAAGGTCCAAATAATTTACTGAGCCTTTTAAAGCCACAAAATGGATATAAAGTACATAGCATTAAAACATCCATACTGAAGACACCATCTAGTTTCCAAATAATTAGAAGATCAAGTAAATTGTAAATTAAGACTCATGTCAGGCTGCAAAACATGAAGTATTCTAGAGACATACTCAGCACATGGAAAAGGCTACAAAAACATGGTAAGGATACACAGAGCAAATGGTTTGTGGCCCTGCCCATAAACTGAAGCAGGTACAGGACTTTGTGCACAGGTCCTGCTCTTGCAGCAACATTTGGTAGAAACAGCAGCCATTTACAACCTGCATTTCTTTAGGATCCTTTTCCCCGCCATATACATTACATACTTGGTGATAGCAATAGTAGCTGACCACTTGAGCCAGGTAAAGAGCACTATCTGGGCAGCATTTTCTGCAAAGGATTTGGAATTCAGCAGACCATTCACCAGCACTGCCCACTCTCATAGCTTTAATTGTAAGACCTTCCAAATATGAGGAGTGCTTCCAGCCCCATGTTCCAGAGTAATTTCCTACATTGTATTAACTGTACTTTTACCTTCCTTTCCCTCATGTTTATGTCACTCATGACTGCAGAGAAAACGTTGAAAACACATACACTAAAGCCTGGGAACTTCACAAATGAAGATAATGAAAAATTCTTAGCTGCCATGATTGCCAGCCCAACCCAGTTTGCATGAGCCTTGTTCAGGCAGGCCTGCCAACACCTCAGAGGGCTATGACAGCCCTGACCCTTCATCAGCCTGGTCTTTTTCTTCACAGTCTGTCCAGACAAAGGTGCTGTCCCTACTTGGAAAACAGAAAATGTCCTAAAGTAGTCATGTTCTCACTCTTCAATTTAGAAAAATAAAAAATTGCTTTGAAATAACATTTAAAATAAATCTTAGCTAATCTCTGATTGCTCACCAGCTGCTCCTGGGTTTATAATGTTCATTTTTCATTTAACAAAGATAGATTTGGGTTTCAAGTATGATGGTCTGGTATTTCCACATTTAAAAATCCTTACAAAACATATGGAGGTGGTTTGCAAATAAGAATGAGACATGCACTGTGAGAGCAGTAGTGCTCTACAGCAAAGGGCACTGAGTACATTAGGATCCAAGGAAGGGTAAAAACTTCCTTCAGTCCATAAATAACACCCTATCTTTTTCTCATCTCAACTGGCATGAGAACTCTATTCTCTCTCATTTCTGGTTTTAGTCAACTTTATTTTCATGGTTTGTTTCACCACTAGACCCACAGAGCTGAACAGCAGCCATTTTACACATGACTTAGAGCTACGGTACTGTATCAAAGTATTTATGTGAGATATTATAATTAGGGTTTTTTTCTCTGCTGCAACAAAACTGCGGTTATAGACAGTTTTAAAGATGCCCAGTGACTTATGAAAATATCAAATGACAGTCAGTGATAATATAGCTTTTTTACCTCAAAATCATTTAAGTTTGTGGAAACAAGACTGACACAAAAAAAGCAGTAGCACACAAAAGAGTAGGGGTGAAATGAAAAATGCCCAGGAATGTATATCTTCAATTTAAGCATGCAATAACAACAGAACAAAAGCAAGAAGATCCACAGAATTCCCCACTGCAATTTGTGTAAGTAATTTCTATTTTCAATATCCAATCCAACAGTCTTTCTGTAATAGCTACATGTATAGCATGGGATGGTTTTGGAGTCATTCATGTTATACAACTATGTGTTTCTTGTACTAACTCCTATGTTTTTACCCAGCAGGTCAACATGATAAACATAAGATAAAAATAACCACCTGAAGTCTGAATCAATTCCTAAATCCAAATCCTAAAGTTTCTTTAATCTATCATTAAAATCCAGACCCTCTGCCCAAGTCCCTGGGATCCTGTGTGATGTTAGGGCTGCCAGCTTTACCACCCATGAGACCTGAGCGACCTTCACGTCTCACGTCCTTTTGCAGACCTGATGTGCACGTGCACAGGAATTTTGGCTTTTTTACTGCACACTAAAACACAGCTTCCCACTGCTGGCACACCTCAGCCAGGCCCTGGGGCTGCACCCACGGATACAGCGTGGCACTGGGCTCCTGTCTAGGCCCCTCAGCTGGGCTGAGGGGGTGTCGGTGCCACTCAGGCCGTGCTGGAGCTCCTGGTGGCACACAGGCCATGCCACAGCTCCTGGTGGCACACAGGACATGCCACAGCTCCTAGTGGCATATGGGCCATGCCACAGCTCCTGAGCCCACCGAGACACCCGAGTGCCACAGTGGGATCTGGTGCTTTGGCCCCATGAGCTGTGAGGCAGCTGTGCCTCAGCAGCCATGCACCGAGGAGTGGGCAGACAGTGCTCAAAAGCAAATGAAGGAAAGAATGGAAATTCAAATTAATAAGTAAAAAAAAAAACAAACCCTCAAACAGTTACAATATTCTTACTGCTGTGCATGGGGCTGCTCCAGAGCTGCCTCTTCTTCACCTCAGAAAGGGAAGAGTGCTACAACAGGGCCCTCACAGAAAGAGCGGGAGCCCTGAGGGACACCCTCCCTCTCCCTATCTCCTTGCTTCGCACAGTCCTGGTTTCTCTGGGCTCCCACCATGCTGCTGCCTTGTGGATCATGACAGGTCCTTCCATTTCAAGGTATTACATGTATTTTTTATATTCTGATTAAAACTGAGGAGTATGGTTTCGAAAGCATAGCCGGTTGATCTATAGCTCACTGCAGCCAGGGCAGGATGTATGTTCACCTGCCTCCTCCCCCCTCCTCACCAACAGTTATCAAAGCTTTTCTTATGTGCCAACTCCGTTAGCTAAAATGGCAAAAAAAAACCCACCTGAAAAACACACCATGAAAAATTAAATAGTTCTCTGCCATTCTAGAATTAAATTAGGTCACAGCAGGACCCAAAATGTGCCAGAGCAGGTGTAAGAAAGGAGGCGTGCAGCCAACAATGGGACAAGGGGGAAAAGGGTGAAGAGATTGTCTCCTCACAGTTTATTAAATTTCAGTCTTTGTTTTATTTTGTCTGAAACTCTGCCATATCAGCCTGGCATTGTCAGGCCTTTCCCCTCAGTCACTGCTCTGTGCCAACCAAGTGCTGCCAGCATTTTGGAACCTGGCTCAAGCATTCATCACTGTGCCTCCCCCTTGTCACAAGGGCTACAGTGAGCTTTCTCCTCTATAAGACAAAAAAAAGTTCCTAGGACAGGAATTACTTTCATAATATTTAGGAACTGCTTTTACCATTATGCTACAATGGCTTAAATGCAGCCTAAGCCTCTTTTGTGAATGAAAACTAGAACTTGCCACAGTGCCTAGATGTGCACATCCCCAAGGTTTTGTTCTAAGAAACACCACTCTGGAGAGGAATGTTAGCTTCCCCTGTACAAGGCAACACACTGATACAAATTCCTGTAATTTTCTAATGTGGAATGTGAATATTTTTCTTTAAAATTGCTCAAAAACCATGAGGGAAATGCTGTGCAGGAGAAAGCATTATAACCTGCATATGGATTAATCTAATATAGTGTTCATATTGGCATAGTAGCAGAAAGCTCTTTTGGATGTTTTTGATTTTTTTGATAAAATTTAGCAACTAATTCAGCCTATCTTTTTATGCCTTTCCTGGAAAATTGGAGAGAGCAAATACATTGCCTTTTAGGGTTGTTTTATCCTTCTTCCCACCCCACAGACAGAATGGGTTTTATCAGTGCTAAAGGCAGATTGAGGAGTTTTTAGTATAAAGGCATAGGGATAGCAAAATGCAGTGGTTGGAGTTTAAATCAGCAAATTTACAACAGGAAATAAAATACATTTTTAACACCAAGGTAGGTGACTACTGGAGCAGTTTACCACAGGCATGTCAAACAGCATGTTCTGCACTCCTAAAATTTCAGCTGGTTGCCTTTAAAAAAAGATATTTTCTTCTGAAGTTTTTGGAGTAACCATGGAAATTGTCAGATAGGACAGGCAGGAGGTCAGGTCAAGCCAGAGCATTATAACCCTCCCTTTTTACCACAAACTATCCTCTGTACCTAACAAGCCATAGGCTGATTGCCTTGAATGACTATGAAAACCTGTATGTTTTCTGATAAGCTGACTTGAAAACTGAAGCTGGAGTGTGCATTCCCTGATTCCATTGAAGAGCAGATGTCCGAAGCAGCCTGCAGAAAACTGTGAATTTGGAAGAAATTCTGCAGCTGAGGCCAAATATATTTCATTCACCTTACAGGACCATGGATTTTGCAGAAAGTAATCAGTCCACAGTAATGCAAGTGCTATACAGTCATAAATCTTTTGCATTCCAGTTTCATTTAGTATTGGCCAGTTCCAAGGGAGTATTTGGAAAATGTGTTTTTGCCTCTGTTGGCAATTTCCCCAAAGAGCAAAGACAGAGATGTCATTGATTTTAATTTCACTAGGTGTATTCATTGTAATTATCCACTGTCAGAGTCAATGTTACCCAAAAAAAGATAATTGCAACCTAAATTTAAAAGACCTGACAAGTATCAAGTCCTATTGCCAGTTGACTTGAACAGCTGTACCTGATATGGGATATGTCTTTTTGTCAAATGTCCATCTAGAAATAAATGTTCAAAGGGAAAAATTGGTAGAAGAGAAATAAGAACATATAGTAAGCTGTAAATATGAATATATAATGTAAAACTATACAAGATCACTTAGCAACAGTAATGGAATTAAATCAATTTTCTGTCATCAGCTCTGTGTATTTCAGGACCACAAGTTTTGCAATTTTCCAGGCTCTTCCACCTTATAGCTGCCCATTAATTACCTTCATTTGTCAGCTGGCAGTACAAACAGGGTACAAATGTTTAGTCTGCTCCTTGCGTTAATATCTAGGAGCTGCAGTAGACAGAAGGTTTCCAGAACTCCGCTGTACAATCACCCTATGAAATTGCTTAGCTCTGATGTTTGTTAGCACTATTAGCATGTTTTCTTTTTCTTCAAACAGAGTAACAGCTGAAAATCTCAAGTCAATACTAGCTTGTTTGCATTCTTAACAAAACCATTTTAGTGCAGAGCAGTGATACTGCCTTACCTCAATATCAGTTTTAGATGTTCTAACTTACAAGGTACATTTTAGCATGCAATTCGAGGGCCAGAATGATTTACACAGTGGAAGATTTGAGTAAGCTGCCTTGTGTTCCCACCTCATGAATAACAGTGTAGGCAGAAATGGAGGTAAAAGCAGGTCCATAAACCAGACTGCCCTGTTGGTCTTAGGCAGTGAAGCAATAGCATATTGAGACAAGAAGCACATTGAAAGTTACTGCTGTGCTCCCACCAAGGGAAACAAACTTGATCCTGGGCATTGGCTCCCTCAGTCACTTGGTGGGGCAGAAAGCAAACCAGAGCATAAACATGTATATGCACAAGAGCTCTCCATCAAGCCTGGCATTGGACCAGGCTTCCTCATTGCCATGTAAACCAGCCAGTGCAAAGCATCATCAAAACTGGTGATAGCATATTGTGCCATTCCTTTTCTGAAGTACCCATTTATGAGCAGCAGACACTTCAACATTGAGGGAAATCCTAGCAAAAGGCATCAGCAAGGACCTTGCTTCTAAACTTCTACTGACACCTTGTTAGGAGGTACCTTCAGCCTGTTTGATCACTCAGTCAGCACTGTAACCCTGTCAGCATTCCTTGGACTCGAGCTTTTCTATGAGCAACATCATCAACTGCTTTTGGTGCTACTTCCTATTTTTACCAGCTGGAAGCTAACTAAATAGATACAGGTGAGATTCAGCCCTGCTACTTAAAAGGCTTTCCCAGAGCATGACAGTGTGACTATTTTGATTTATACTTGCTTTCTCAGGCTCTTTTTACACTGCAGCTGCAAAAAAAGGAAAAAAAAAAAAAACCCAACGAAAAAGAAGTGGAAACTCAATGACCTAGTAAATTTTTCCACATAAAAGCCAGTAGCAGAGCTGGCATATTGACCTAGTTCCTCATGTTGCAGTAGGCTGGTGTGGATGTAACAGGCAGATATGCTAGGTACCCTGATCTGGTAATGTTTTACGAATGTCACCTAGTATTAATAGTTAATATTTTCAGGACTGGTCTTGAAGTCAGGTCCAATAAAACTATAGGTCTTCACAAAAGATAGAATATAAGTGGCCTTTGCTGTCTGTCCATGTGGAAGTACCTACTTCATCTTGTTTGTGACAGCTCCTGAAGACAAGCAATAATGCCCGTTTACTTGTCTCTGTGCATTAAAGGAAAATGATAAAGATTTCTGCCTTCAGCATTGTTGCTTCTGGCTCTTGCAGAGGCAGTCGGCAGGTTTGTACAGCTGAGCTTTCCTCATTCATTTTATACAGATTCTTTTTGTCAATATAAACACAGATCAAGGCTAAAATGTTTTACAAATGAAGCTAGAGACAAAAGAGGGCAGCTGGTCCCCAGAGGGAGGGTTCGAGCCTCCAGGCTAGACAGACGGAGCAATTTCCTTTTTGTGTCTCAAAGGTTGTTGCTAAGGAGACCAGTTTTGCTTCAATGAGGCTGTGGGATGGACTGGTTGACATATATGCAATATTTCTGCTACTAGGAAAAAAAGAAGCACAAGCTGTGAAGTCTTTATTGTGATGGAGGACAGAAAGCCATTTACAAGGGTCTTTTAAACTGCTGTACTTGTTCCTACTGACAAAAGTCGGTAACTTTACTATTTTTCTCCTTTCCTTTGCAGTCAGCTTCGTTTCAGATGAGAAGGAAAGTGTTGCTGTGAATGGCAAGGAGATGAGACCTTACCAGCAGAAGTCCAAGGTCAGCACACCCTTTCCCAGGGACCAGCTCTCTAGATAGGCACAATCCTTCCTTTACAAGTTCAGCAGGTAACCACTCCAAACTTAGTTCCATCTGTATACTCTCTATCAATGTGCTTTTACAATGACAGGAGGTAGTGGAAATGAACATGAGCTTGTTTCACCCAGGTAGTGCTCCCATGTTATGGAGTAGTTTCAACAGTGCTTTTAAGTAGAAGTATTTGGCTTGGTTTAGAGCTTAAAATTTCTATTTTTACATTTAACCTCCCAGCATTCCCAGCCTTAATTTTATTGTTTCATGTTGACATTTGTGCCAATAGATTTGACATTCACATCTGTTATGTGACTGAGGTTGCAGGACCTCTATTGTCCAATCTATTTTTTCCCTGTGATGATCTTTCTATGAGATACATTAATCTAGATCAACATTTCCTAAAAAGGAAAATAGGGGAGTTTCCACTGCAGCACTATTGAGAATCAAAAGGTCATTCAAATCTGATATACTTTAAAAAGTTTTACTATTCTTACTGTTCTGATTAGAAGTAGACTGTTTCACCAAAATAGTTGTATGCAGGAAAGGCTGTTGGGTGTCCACCCAACCCATATGTAAATGCTGAGATACCTAACACAGCTTCTAGAATAAGTTCTACTTGAATAAACATGTTCATCTGCACTAAGGAAATTCTGTCACACCTTGTAGCAGTAAAACTAGTATAGATAGGGCTCCCCTAGCAATCTGTGGCTCATCTAGGAATAATAAACCAAGAGCCCTTCCCCTGTTCCCTGGACCTAACTTTACAAAAGAGTTTTAGAAAGGGCATGCAGGTTTTATCAATGAGTTTCATTCTCCTACCAGGTGAAGTGAGACTCCCTTACCCAGTAGCAACAGCGTGTTATTTCCTTCATTTGGCTTGGGTCGCTTAAATTCGGACACACTTCTTGGTCTTTAACCTTTGAAATATTCTCATCATCGGTGAGGAAAAGTGGCTTACAATATACACTTGAATAGCACAGATCTTTCACACTGAAGGAAAATGTAAGCATGTGAAGAATGCAGATGGCAATAGAAGATCAAGGAGCCTTAATAATTTATTTTCAGTTCACTTAAGCTCTTTTATTTCACTATAATAGACACATTGATTCTCAGTCTATGGGGAAGTAAAAGTAAAAATAGAATATGGCAAGATCATGTAGAGCCAATGTGTTTCATTTCCATAATTTTCTATTTTAATTATTTTAATAGAGATTAACATAATTTATCTAAATAACCAATTGATTCAATTATACAAATATTTACATTTTGTATGTATTTACATCTATTTACATCTATTGATTGATTATGTTAAAGGAATATAAGCATTATTACCTTAGGATTACACAGGAGACATAAACTTTTTGGTGCCTTGATGGTCTTTTGCTTTGTACTTTTATGCTTGGAGGGAGGAAAACCTAAATATTACAGATGTGCTAAGAAGGGTGTCAAACTGTGAAAAATATGTCGGTACCAGCTACTATTCCTACTGCTGAGAAGGAGCAGGTTCCAAAGCAGGCAGGTGAGTGGGGGCTTGTGACAGATGGAGAAAAGTAAGACTTATTTAGTGCGGGGCTGGCTGTTTTCCTAGGGTTCAGAACTGAAGAGAGAACACCTGGAAAAACTCTTGAAATGACCTAACGTGTCAGAATTTGCATGTCTTTTGTAAAAAACAACAAAAAGAAGGTAATTTTGTTGTTGTTGTTGCTACTTTTTATTTTGGTGGGAGATACAATAATGTTCTGTAATACATTGTATTTTTATGGAGCATTGTTTCATAAAATCATCACCTCCTCGATGCTGAGCTAGTAGGAAAGAATGGATTTCATTGTAATGTCATTCAGCTCTATCACCAATCAGCTCTGGTTTCTTCTCACGTAATTACTCATCTCATCCTCAACTATTTATATCTTAGTAATACTTGGTTTATTTTTCCCACTCAGAAGGAATGCAGCTAGAACAAATTGAAAACAAAAGGAAAAACTCGAAGTTGCTTCAAAATGAGTGAGCATGGAGTTATTCTTCTGAAAACTCTTTTAGCTCTTGATAAATTATTAACACTTGAAAAAGAAAATGTCTAAATCATCAGATATTTAACTGCTGACTTTTTGTGCTGAACCTTTTTTGCCCTTTCAAAGGTTTATAAAGAAAGCACTGCTTTGTTCACAGTGCATTAATTCTTACTGCCTGTAGAAACTGTTTTGGAAGGCGTTATGTTTTAAATAGGAGTTTCCAGTAATTTTTCTACATTGCTTCTTAGCTTGTGGCCCTGAGCTTGTAGTCAGTAATATAGTACAGGGGCTTCAACTCTTTCAAAGTTGATGTGTTTTAGACCCTGAGTATGTTGTTCAGTTTCTCTGACAGTTTCTCTGGAGAACTTCTGCAATACATGAAGCAGGGGCTTCTCAACGTTCAACCAAAATGAGTCATGAAGTTTCTTTGCACACATTTAAAGTTCCTAACACCTTCATTATTCATATATCCTAAAGGTGTGGGGAACATTCTTTGCTAACAAAATAGGATTTCAGCTAAGCCATGGCAGTTCTCAGAAGCTGAAGATCTCCTATATTGCTATAATTCACCTTCTCTGTGATAATATTTGTATTATAGTTATTAAAATCCATTATAATAAGCCATGTGCAGAATTTTTGGCTTTACCAAAGAGGATTACAAATAGAAGCTGTGATATTATACCTTATGGCTAACATAGAGGTAATCTGGGCCCCAGGAAAATCAAAAGAAGTTTTGCCATTACTGTAAATACCAGTGAGTTTTCACCAGATTTTGCAACTTCATCTGCCTAGATACACTCAAGACAGGCTTTTTCCCCCTTCACAATGGAACGAAAAATGAGAAATTTTGTCAGGAAATGAGGATCTCTCATAAAATGAGAGTCATATCCACATAATATGTTCATAGCCACTGTGGCTTCATCTCTGGTATGTTTCCATTTCCCCCAGTCCTGAGGAGGACCCTTTAGTGGTGGCTCAGCTGTATCAGATTCCAGCCTTCCCAGACCTGTGGGACCTCACAACACCTTATCAATAAAGCAAGAGATGGAAACTGCATAAAAACTCTCTGAGATTCCTTGCTCCCATGGATGTGCAGGTGAGATGTAGCTCAGGTTCATCCTTCATGAGGATTACTGGAGATGACAGTTTCTGTAACAGGAGAAGCAGAGAAGCAACAGCTTTGCTGCTGCAGTCTGGGTCATGGTGCAGGAGAGTGTGCAGCAAGGCAGCATCTGTACTAGTTGCTGGTGTGTCGCACTGCCACACTAGATGCACCACACGAACTCTGACATGGGTTCAACCAAGAGGACTAACTTTATTACATCACTGACTCCATTATGTAGTATAGCAAGCAAACCAAGTGATTGGTAAGCAAGGTCAACACCTCTCCAACACCTCTCACTGGTCAAGACAGGTGTCCATCAAGAGAACTCTTCCTCCATGAAAGAATGTAAACAATCCATAGTTTACAGAAAGTGTGCATAAGAAAAGAATTTCCCAAAGGTAAACATCAGAAGGCTGGAAAAGCAGGGCGACACTGGTGGGTAGTAGCCAGGTCTACAGGGTCTTCCTTTCAAATGCACAGCCCTCCAGCTTTCTATCCAAGTAAAATCAACCACTGCTTTGAGAAGAGGCTGCTGGAAATGAGGGGGACCCAAACATGGCCCCATAGCAAGGAAAGAGAAGTGCTGTGGAAACATATCTAATTCACGCAAGCGCTCAACAACTTTCAGGTTCTTTCAAGTATTTCAGTGGTAGTAGGTTTCCAGATAATGTTTCCTGAGGCCCAAGGGTTGACTTCCCTTTCAGAACTAGATCTGATCACAGAAATCTGCAAGTTCCAGAATTCAAGAACAGTTAGGCAGGAATAAAAACACACCAGTTATTGTAGCCCCTAACAGGTTCACTACATTACGCACTTTCTATTTTGCAACAGAAGCCCACAGTAGCATCACACTTCATTTCTTTGCAGTCCATAGAGGCGTCTGACTTCATGCAGGATATAGGAAATCAATAATGCTAATCAAGGTCCATGGCTCCAGCAGGCTCTACCAGCGCAAATTGGGAAGTACAAACACTGAAGTCTCTTTTAGGAAATTGCACAGTCATCTGTGTACAGGAAGGATGAACTTAAACCAGAATGTTTTCAGAAAAGAGCTGGAAGGATTGTTAGGGAATGAAAGGCCCTTAAAGAGATTGAAATAGAGCAGCTTGTTTAGTCTAGCAAAACTAAGATCAAGGGGGAAAATGAAAACTGATGACAAATACACTGATGAAGAGGGGTAAACACTAGGAGAAAAAGCTATTTAGGGTAAAAGACTGCACTGGCACAAGGGTGCAAACTGACCCTTAATGATTTGAGAATGGAAAAACCAGAAACTTCTACAAGAGTGAAATGCTGGAGCTATGACAGCAGCAGTGAAAACAAAAGGTTTAAGATGGGGTTTGACCTTGCTATGAGAGAGTCTATAACATGGGACTTGACTTCATTGCAGTTTTATCTTTTTAAGACCTAGTCTACAAACAAACTTGTACTGAAGTGACTCCAGCCACTGCCTCTCCAGCAGTGAGCAGAACCTTCACACAGCAGATGAATTCCACAAGAACAATGAAATGAGTCCAGGCTCCCTTGTGAGCAAAAGAAAAATGAACTTGGCTTTACTGCATTTGGAATTTGTTACTTGTAGGACTAAGGAAAAGCATCAGATCTCACTGCATTAATAACTAAATACAAAACTGAAGTAAGCGTTATAGGCACATAGGTTCTGATTTTATTGATCTTTTTGTTGTTTTTGTTATTTCTGCAACTGAGGAGAGGGAGGGGGACGTGTAGCTGGGGTTTTCATAACAGTTGTAAAGTGTTAATTTAAATTTTTTTTTTTTTGAGAAATATGTACAGGTATCTACCTTTAATGAAGGATTTGTCACCATTTCCTCAGACTATTTTCTTGTAGGATATGTGTTCTTAGACATTTTAGGAAAGTAGAAAATTTCAAAGCTACATTGTTTTGCAGTGCCGTATTAATAAATAACTTGGCAAAAATACTTTGCCTTTACATAGGAGTAGGTTCATGGCTATTCCTAGAATACTCATTCTGTTACTCTACATCCAGACACTCTGTCTTAGGCTTCTCTCATGGCCCAGTATTCTCATGCTATTGATGAAATTCCTTCCAACCCTCCAGTCAGATAAAAACCGGTCTTTAAAGATAGTGACTTTGTCCTTTCCTCTTGCTGATCCATAGGTGACTGCTTGGCTGCCACATTTCCATGCAACATGATGAGGCCTTGCTTGGGTGTGTCATTTTTCTTAAAATGACTGCCTCTTCATGAATCTTAAACAGAGAGAAGCAAAGCATTACAGCCACATCTCTTTAGGCTCAGGTTTAGATTTGGAGGTTTTAAATTCCTTGTTATATTTTGTCTGATCAGAAAGAAGAAACTGTTCATCTGGTACAGTAAGTGATTGTAGGCAGACGGTAAAAATATCAGTTACTCTCTTTCAGTGTATTCAGCTAATGGGTAATCTTACCCAAAGATCTAAACTATTTATTTATAAAACACAATTAAAAAATGATCTTTGGTATAAACCACTTACTGTAGGAAGGATTTGGGCCAGTTGGATCCAGCAGTGCATAGAAGAGAAGAGGAAAACAATCCTATAAATGGATGAGATTAAGAAGACTTATGAGATCATCTTGAAATTTCCCCAAGATAAACATGAGGAATAAGTTACCAGAGAAAACAAGTGGTGATTAGCTATGTATTCAAGATATACCTGGCTCTTTCTGAGGTCCACTGAGTGATGTTATTCCAGAGTAGGATCCTGTCATGGTTAAATTTCAGATCCATGGTCTGAACTGGGCCAAGTGAGAAACTTCAAAGCCACCTATGTATTACTGGAAATACAACTGAATTCTGTGAAGATTTCTCAACTCAGTGTTCATTTCTGCAACCATTCCTGTTGCTCTAGACTGCTCAAGGGATGGTGGCCAGAAGAAATACATGCTTAGTCCTTTACTGTGGCCTTGATACAAGGAACTGGGGAGAGAGGAAGGGGGCAAACCCAGAATCACTGGAGCATTATAAACTCATATAGCTTCACATAGAGAGCTCTACTGATTGCATTCTGACAGCTACTCAGTCATATAGATAATATACATTGAAATGTTAATTCTTCCTTCATTCCACAGGAGCTAAATGCAATTTCACTGTAAAAATGAGTTGACAGATAGTCAAAAGAAAATTCACAGAGCACCATGGACTCAGCTTATCCTTAGGCCATGTCAACAGTTTTCAGTTTGTCAAACACTTTTATACTGGAGAAATCCTAATTTACTCAAGCCTAACTGGTACTGCAAGAATCCCTCACAAGTGTAAATTGTTACAGCTTTATGGATGGATTTGATCTATTTATTTGTTTCTTTTTTCCTTTTCTTCATCAAGTCTGGACAGGACATCACTGAGTTTTATAGAATGTATGTGAAATGTTATTTAAAACAACAACTTACATTGTGGGGAGAAGGTAAACCAGCAAAACTATGTCATATTTTGCTTTTCAAAGTGTTCTTTGGCAGCTTAAGTTATGAACTCTTGGTTTATTCAATTAGGATGTCTAAGGATATTTCCCAGTAACACAGCTTTCTAAATGTGGAATGAGGTTCTTCTCTTTTTTAACTCTCCTACACCATACACACATTTGTAACTAGAAAACACTAACTGGACAAGAAAGCACATTCAAATAAATGTAGATTTATTCAGGAGATGTGATTTAATAGATTATTGGGTGAGTTTTAGAAAGAAATGTTGAAGTTCAATATTTCAGATTGGATGTCTTCCCTGCTTTGACTCCTTTATGTGCAGATGTTTTGCATACAAAAATGAACAAAACTGACTGACCTGAAAAACCTGGGACCTATCAACTAATAATTGTAATATAAAATTAATGCTGGTAGAAACTATAATGGAACAAGCAGGTATAGAATGCCAATAAGTGTATTCACCTCCCTTGAATGAAGACTAATAGAAGTTTGCCTTGCCAATAGATTTACCCCTAAAAGGAAACAGTTCACAGAATCCAAAAAATAGCCATGTACAAGCCCAATTGCACTTATCTCTGCCTGACAGTGATGAACTTTTTATGAGATAGTTTAAACTACATCTTTGAGACATTTCCTAAAAAGGGAGAGGATTGTCCACAGCAGATTAAAAGATGTGTTAAGAAACAATGAACAAACAGTCCAAAATTGGACTATGTAGTATTTAAATTTATTTGCACTTAGCACACATCTGAATATCAAAACAGCAAGTCAAGTTCAGCATCAATTTGTACTTTGCCTCACTTCCTAGACTTTTGTGTGGGTCACAACACAGTACACAATTAGCCTGACTTTCTAAAGAAACGCAATTTTGAAATCTCAGTATGGATTCATATATGTAGGGGATCCTGGAGTACTTTTGAAATTGGCTTGTTTCAGTCAGAGTGAAAATAAGCAGCTAGACAGCAGAGAGAGACCCTTCCAGTATGCTTATCCAGCATGCTTATATGAAAAGGGTGTATCATGGAAGGAGCCCTTTTTAGACATGGGAGAATCTACACAGGATTCTCTTTGGGAACAAAAGCAGGATTTCTGTTCCCAAAGACATGAAAGCTCTTTAAAACCCTAATACATTAGCAAGGCTGGTTTATTTGTGTGAGTGTGCATACTTATGTGTTAAAATTAATATTATGTTACAGATTGGATTTTATTCTATGCCAGAAAAAGCTGCATTATCCAGTGGGACAGCCACTAATTCATGATCTTTTCTCAGATTTGCCCACTGGCATGATGCATCTTCCAACATGCCATGGACCAATTGGCTGTAATTTGATGTAGTAAAGAAGCTTTCAGAAGGCACTTTGCAAATACAAGTTAACAGTGGAGAGGGGACATTTTTTTAAATCCATATTCCAGTTTTAGAACTGTAAGAGGAGCCTTATAAATGGAAAAGTGTGTTTCACAGAAAGCAAGGCACAGTGGGCACACTTTCATCTGCAACACTTCACAAGGTACGTGGTTGAAGAGGCAAAGCCCACAATTCCAGCAGGGGAAAGCTTTAGGACTGTGCACAAACTGGGGTGCTCTTGGGGGGGTATGCCTGGGCAACATCCCATTTGAAATCAGAGCTGACATCCATTTTCCACTCCTATGCTCAGTTTTCAGTAGAAGAAACCAAACATATGCGGCAGAGGGGAGCTCAACATGCTTAACTTTGTCATGATGCTGTTCCACTGAGAGTTTTTAACTTCCATGTGCACTGTCTCTGTTGCTGAATGCCAACAGAGTCTGAACAAATTTCTAGATTAAGTGGAAAAGCCTACAGGGTTTTAAGCTGGTTAAAAGGCTTAATTAGCAATGCCACAGCCTCCTACAGGTTATGGAACAGCTATGTCAGAGCCAATACTTTGTTCCATGAACAGCAGAGTAATCCCCTTTCTATATGACTGTCTCTCATCCTGATGAAAGAATTTGGTGAAAGGATGCCATCCCACATGCAAACTACTTACAGTTTCCCTCTTTTCATTCAATAACTGTGCGAAAGGAAAATACCTTCTGGTAATTCCCATATCAAGGAGAAATCCACAATACTGAGAAGATAAATATATTTTCATGATGCAGCAGTAATTAAGGATGTGTTTCTCTTGCTGGCTTGCTTTAGGAATAGTGTCAGATACTCTGTGGCTCCAGGATAGTTTAAGATTACAAATACCATTAGGGTAGAGTATCCCATGCCTCACTTAGAATGACTTAACCAGAAAGCCATTTCATGGTGGTCTGATTACACCTGTTCACACTTAGCTGATTCTGCACAAATTTGACCTCTGCTAAGGTGTCATGGTGGAGTGAATATCCTCTCTGTTGCTGGCCATGTGCTGTATTATTTCTTGAACTGTGATGACAGCCAAGTTATTCTAACTGCTCTCCAGACACAGGATGGGATAGTCCTAGTTCCCCACCACAGTTGCAAAAAGACAAACAATAATAGTCAAGCAAATACCTTGCTTGTAATTCTTGAATATTAGATTTCCTGAAGCCATCACTATCTTATTTTGCCCTCTTTTTCAAGTTATGTAATCATATTGCCTTATGGTTGATTATTGTTCAAACTGAGAGTAAAGCCTAATTTTTTTTTCCTTTAAATGATACAGTTTTTCATGGGAGTTTAGAGAAAATATGAATTTAAGGTATTTATCATTGAAATCCTGTTAAATTTAACAGTCTGTTAAATATAGTTAGCTATGATACCATGTTGTGTATAGTCTAGTAAAGCACTGCAGTTCCATATAACAGTACTCCATAGGTACCCCAGCTAATGCTCTTTGGCTAAGCATTGCCCTCCAAACATTTTACCTGTAAATATTTTCACCTAATGTGACAGAATTTCACCCAGTTAGAAGCACAGTGTTATCTTTCTTATTCTAGTGATGTCAGTCTCAGTTGTGAAGAGTTGTGAATTTGCCCAAGCTCAAGGCACAGACCAAGTCTGTGCTAGAGCCAAGAGAGCCTAGAAGTTCAGATTAATGCTGTAGTCAGAAAAATCTTCCTCTTTCCCTTTGTTCTTTCCTTAGCCTGGTTGTCTGTCCTACAGTGCCAGGAGAAACTCCCTTCACTGCGCCAATGCAAGCACAACTCTCAGCGCTGGAAAGCACATTGCTTTCAGTATGAGAAATAGTATTCCTCAATATGCACTTCTCTAGTGTGGCTGGGACCCCCACAACTCTGCCACAGGGTACAGGGCTCACTATAGAACTCCAGTTAAAATTTAGCATATTTGAGGCTAATTCAAATAATTTTATGTCAGAGGCAATGAAAGCTCTTACAACCCTGTGGATGCAGAAGGTCAGTCTTTACAGTTGGGTTTTTAATTTGCTCTCTCCATCTGCATTTTTTCTAGTGAGAGCAGTTTGGATAACTTAGCAAGTGACATAAAGCTTTTCCGAATTTAGAAAATATTTGATGATTAAACATAAGTACATAAACCATGAACTTACATGTGCCAGGAGAGGAAATAGAAATATTATGATTAAGTATATTCCCACAATTTTTCCACCAGCTGAAATTTAGTAGAAATTAAGGTGGAGAAACAGTGAATATATCCCCTATATGATACATTCATATTCTCATATGAAATCAAATGAAATGCCTCTGTACTGCAGCACAGTGCTTCAGCAAAAAAGGAATTTGGTGGAAGCCCTGAGAGACCGAGATAACATGCTACAGAATGTCACTCAGAAGTTAAAAGTATTGGGTGGCACTCTGTTTCCTACAAAGAGAATAAATATTAGGAAACAAACCATCCAGTTATTACATTACAAAATAGATGCCAGGGATATCTGGTTGGAACTTCAAGAATTTAAAATTATTTCTTTTGATACTGCTTTTTAGACAGGTTTCTAAAGAGCCTGGCATAAATGTTTTCAGCAATGGAAATGTTTTTCCTTTCAGTTGTCTAAACATGGTGGCAGTGAGCATGTTTCATAACATTATTCTTAACATACATTTTTAAATGTGCACTGTACCTGTAGGCAACTAATGAGTAACCTAGAGCTTATCCTATGCTACAATATAGAATGCACTTTTAGTCCATGTGGATCACAACCTGTTGGGGATTTGAAGATTAGAGGACAGCCTTGGTTGGAGTGCAGAGACCATGAGATGGTCAAATTCTGGATCTTGAGAGGAGGGAGACAGATAAAAGCAAGATCACAACCCTAAACTTCAGAAGAGCAGACTCTAACCTCTCAGGAATACGCTCAGAAGAAATCCAGGGAATAAAATTTAGGAGAGAAGAGGGATCCAGGAGAGATTTTTTTCTTTTCAAGGACCATCACCTCCAAGCTCAAGAAAGGTGACTTTCCTGAGAGTGAATCTTGAACGACTTGTCATGGTTCTTATTGGGTCTAGATCCTCAGGATATATGCTTGGCACAAGAGATGGTATTATTTTTCC
The DNA here is from genome assembly GCA_013400495.1 of Nicator chloris. Taxonomy (NCBI): domain Eukaryota; kingdom Metazoa; phylum Chordata; class Aves; order Passeriformes; family Pycnonotidae; genus Nicator; species Nicator chloris. The sequence goes on from WAAE01015952.1 coordinate 39,965, forward strand.
CATTCCTAGTGATGGGCCCATTCCTGGCTGTCTCCTCCCACAAGTCCCCACTAATCAGTCTGACTCCAGCTGATATTCCAACAGATGCTCCTGAGGACCGAATGACGGTGAGTAGTTTCCACCATGGCTGGTTGTGGCTCTGGGCCTTACTTACTTTCATTAGGTGCAACCGAGCTGACAGTGTATATGGAGAAGTCTGGCAAAAAAGCAAGGGAAGGCCTTTCACAAGTGCATGAGACCATCTTCTAAGAGTGTAATGTGACAATATCCGGGGAGTATCTTGGGTCAGTGACCTCAAAGCACTTAGAGCTGAAAGGATGCCACAAGGGACTGGTGAAAAACCTACTTGGTTAAGTGCTGATGTATGGTATCTAACTTGGTGTGAATTTTACTTTTCCAATATGTGGATGCAACTTTCTTCTTGAGTAGTATTATTGTGCAGCACTTTGTTTGTTAAAACTGCAGCATTTTTTAGTAGGGCAGTTAAGTGTCCTGGAATAGCAATGTCAATTTGCTAAGTGAGCTAAAGGCTCAAAAGACTTTTCTTTGACTGATGGTTCCATCCTACACATCTAACAGTAAATGGCCCAAGGCTCTTTCATTTGTACTGAACCAAAATCTAATTGTGTGTCAGATGGCTTTTGTGACTATTTATGACTCACTGAAGATAAAATTAAACTTCATCTCCAGATCAAAAGGATTACCGACAAAATTCTGCCAGAGGTTGTCAGGGTTAAGTCAGATCCCACCCCATCTACTGGCTCAGGAGGCCCATTTCATCTCGGCCCAGGGCCTTCAGTCCCTGCCCCACTGACGTCTGGTCTCCACCCCTGCCATGGCTCGTGTTTTGCCCTGACAGGAGGTTCTAACAGAAGAAAGGTTCCTAAATACGTGATTATCTTAAGAAGCAAAGGAAACAGCACAGGATAGAAGTTATCCACCCACAAACCTGAAGTTCTAGTTTCTCTGAGCACAAGCTAAAAAAATCTTAGGCAACGAGGAGGATAAATAGCTTGAACAATGTGTAGGGTCGTACTACAAGGTACCCATGAAATGGAACATTATCTCTGCTGTAAATATTCTGGGAAATTTATTTCTCTCTGGGAATACCCTGGTATAAATCTGAATCTCTGATTTTTATTGGAGCAATATTAATTTATACTAGGAGACAATCAGTCCATTTATAACTGCTATGGGGGAGAAAATAACTTACAATATTCAAAAGTAAACAGAAAGCATTAGGTACTTACTTCCTTGATTTTCTAGCACTTGTAAAATGCTAATTAGAAGCAGTTAGTGATGGATCCAGTCTTACATTTGGAGTCAGGAAACCTCTTTAAAAACACATAAAATGAAAGTGCTATAGGAAACAGATGTTGTGCCATACTTTGTATTCATAGGGAAAAACAAATAGATGCAAGCAGACCAGCTGGCTCACTAATCTACTTAATTTACAACAACCGCTTCTTTTTCTCCTTGGAATGAAGTCCACTGTGTCTCTTAGCTTCTTCTTGCCTCATTCAAATTTTATTTGGTCTCATTATGCTAGATCCAGGACCTTCTCTGCTAGGCTCGCATCTGCCTTATTTACATTAGACATCTCAAACAGCTGCTTCTGATTCTGGTCGTGAATGACATCCTCAAAAAGGCAGACACCCTAACTGTCTCTTCTCTCACTAATTTTAGCAAGACAGAAAAAAAAAATTGAACCAGTATCTCCAATGCTTTTCTGAAACTTGGCCTTCATCTGTTCCTGTTGAGAATTTCCTACACAAATGAGATAACAGCCTTCAGCTCTAACCTTAACTAGCTTCCTTGTTAATATCAAAAAATTCAAAAAGGAAAAAGGACTAAAAAGTGAAATCATCCTTAAACAAGGTTTTAACTTGTTTATGACTGCTTTTGGATTTATTTTTTTAGATTTTCTTCCCTTTTCTGTCATGTTCACATAATGTAGCTATTTATACCTACTTGGCAGCAAATCCAGGTGGTGCTGTCCTGTACACACTTCCTACTGTTTTGGGTAAAAAGAAATAGTGTTGGGGGAAATTCTCAAGGGAGGCCCTGCCCTCCCCAGCAGATACCTGTCTTTCAAACCAAGACAAATAGATACCTTCAGTACTTTGAAGTTTCAAGAGAATGAATTCAAGTTCAGGGTTTCTGCTAGCCTCCTTGTCAAGCTGCTTTCCATCCTTCAGTTGAGACCTAGCTTGGAGACTTGTTTTGCTTCTCAGTGTCTGGATTTGGTCCTTAGAAACTGACAGAGACCCATGAGGGGTTGTGTACTTTCCAGCATTTTACCTGCTCTCTACCTCCCACTGACACCCTCAGGCTAGCTGGGGAACAGGGACAGGAGTTCAAAGGTTCTTGAATTGAATGATTATTGGCCTTTCAGGTATATTTTTCTATTATATCGTGTACAGCTCAGCTTGCAGGACTGTACAGATGTGAAACTTTGCACATACTTACGTAGGAAGAAGGCATATGGCTCTGCTTTCTTCTTAGGACTTTTAGATTACATCTCTAGGCCTCCATTGTAGATCTGCAGTTAGAAGTGACGGGAAAATGCTTTCGGACATCCTAGAAGGTTTTGTGAAGCATCTGTGGAACTTTCTGTGCAGTGGTACAGTTAGCACGCTTTTCCCATGGACACAGGAAATTGATGCAACATCCAAGGCAACCTGGAGATCTCTCTCTCACTGTATATATACATAGATAGATATATATGTAGATATATATCTATCTAGATGCAATTGATGCAATAACCACAAGGCCAACTTGCAACAGGGTATTTGTTTTCAGGAAACTGACATGTAATTCCTCCTTGGACAGTCTAATTTCATTTAAGAACTTTATTAGGGCTTCAGGAGGGCAGAATTTTCACTTTTTTCAAATTTTTCATCTGACAGATGAGATGTCAGATCGGATTACACAAAGCAGTATTTTACAGAAGAACATGTCAGAAGAGAAGCTGAGCACATTTCAACTTTGCATCTTCTAGGTCTTTACATGTAAGACTGAGGAGATCTGAACAATTCAGGGATCAGCTTCTTAAGGAAGTAACAAGAAAGCTTTAAAGAAATATGAAATCTGCTTTGCCAGTGCAAAAGTCCTGTTTTTGACATGAGGAAAGGTCCTCCTCTACACCACAGTAGTTTTCTTGCCTGGAGCAATGGCTATTATTTTAGTTCAGACCACCCACCCTCATCACAAGACTTAAGGATTTACAAATTTAGAAGAGCAATGACATAGAAAGGATAATACAGACAAAAAAATCCTGCAATAGTGGGACACTTTTCAGCAGCCTAAGCCAGGAAATAAAGTATAAAACAGGACAAAGCAAAAATTACATGACTGGAACAGCTGTTAATAGAATCTGGTTTAGCTTTCTAGAGAATACTTTCTTGGAAAGCCCTACAAGATAATGACTTTCCAGTCAGCAAATACTTTGATGTTCTAATCATGGTATTTGAATCTGGTTTACACAGAAAATGTCTAATTCCCTATTTCACCCAAACTTCCCCTATGCTAATGAGTGACATACTTTTCCAGCAAAAGTTTTGGCCTAAATTCTCCTCAGGTTCTAAATCCCCAGGTCCCATAAGAAACGTGGCCAAGCAGAGCTTTGAACCTGCTTTCTAAAACAGAAAAAGCACCACAGTCATCACCATTCTTCTTGGATTATGAATACATTGGAAATTTGATAGAGGCTTACACACAGAGAATATGAAGTTAAAGGCAATTAAACATTATCTTAAAAATAAACACTGTTCTTGGGCATTCTACATCTCATTTCCTCACTTAAAGGAATAATATGGGAGACTCTGAATTAATGAGACATATAGCTACAGTAACAGATGTGTTTAACAGGGTAAAGATTGTGTTCTTAAAACATGCTGAAGGAACATTATTATTTGGCATTGATCCCCTAGAAATCTTAAGCATAAATATAATATGTGTCGTTATAGGACACGAAAAAAGATGAGAGACTCTAAATATTTTAGAAGGCAAAGAGCATAGAAAAAACTTTATTATTTTATTTCTTACTACCTTTTTATAAGGTGTTCCAATACAGACTTAACATGATTGGTGAACAGGAACGACACCTCTCTAATCTCATTGGTCAAACTAGAGAAACAGCTAAAATGTTTTGAGAACTAGAAAAGCAAAACACTACTTGGAGAAAGATTGTTTTGAGAAAGGAGAGTTATTTGCCAGGATTTGTTTTGAGAAGAAGCTTTCTTACAAATTTCTCCCTTGGGAGAAAGGTTAGCAGGCTAAAATCTCTCAGACCCAGAAATACCAGGCCCACAAATATGTACTAAATAATCCATGACATACATATTCTTATAGGAAGATACAGATAAATACAGTATGTACTGAAGAACAGTCTACAAACTGTGTTGGGATTTT